>JAUUDW010633480.1:0-16662 GCA_032361385.1 Panulirus guttatus
AACATAAAAAAAAAAAATGGAGATATAGGGAAGCTCGGTTCCCACCCTACTGAACGAGTGTTGAGATATGTATCGTACTAAAGTAGTTAAGATTGGTAGAAAGATGATAATGCGAGGCAGGTACAGTGGTGGCGATGGGTATGGTGATAACCGCGACAGAGGATGGTGCAGTATTAATAATGGGGATGAGTAGGGAAGAGAATGATAACGATACAGTGACGGAGGTCAGTCATACGTTAAGGAAAACGGTATAGTGACAAGACAGAGAGGTACTTTTCTAGTGATACTAATGGATACGGGTGTAGTGGAGATATGCACATAGTAAAAATAGAGGAGGTAAGTTTAGATGTAATGCTGGAAGAGGGTGTATCATGCTGGAGGTAGGAATAGAGATGATAATGATGGAGGTTGGGATAGAAATAATAATGATGGAGATAGGTATAGGAGGTAATGATGGAGGTAAGTATAGAAATGAATATGATGGAGGTGGGTATAACGATAATGGTGATAGAAAATGGTATAGTGACGATAGTGATGGGATGAATATAATGATGGTATTGGATGTAAATAGTAATGATAACGATGGTAGTGGATATACTGAGAAATATTGATGGAGGTGGTGACAATGATGGAGAATGGCATAAGGATAGTGATTGATGTTAAGTACAGTGATGATAGTGATGAAAGTTAAGTACTGGGGTAAGTCTGTTTATGGAGATGGGTGTTAGTAAGGGGAAGTTCGTGTAGTGATGATAGAGGTAAGTGGTGATAACAGACCAGGCTCCACCATCATCACTAAAAGTACTTGGTTCGGAGAGGGGAGGAGTGAGGTAAGGTCAGGTGAGGGCGCCAAGACTGGTGAGTTACATACCGTCACAGATATACGGTATATAGAGAAATAAACCATGGATGAGGTTGATGGATGGAGTGAGAGAGCAATTACTGAGGCTAAGGATAGCTCAATGGAAGATTTTAAGTGGATGAATGACGATCTAATACAATGAATCTTTCTTATATAGGTAGTGTATATGGAGACATAAGGGAGGTCTCATCTGACGAATCCGCTACAGCGAATAAAGCAAGCAAGATGGGAAAGTACAGTGAGCACTTTTATAAGTATGGACAACATTGTTTTAACACACTGGGTACGTGTTGAGAACACACGTTAAGTGACCTCATGGACTTATATGTCCTTTATCCACCCCCAAGGGGTCAAGAATAAAGTTAAGAGTTATTGATCTACACTGACGAATAGATGATATTGCTAGTTAATATATAATATCCTCTGACAGTCTAAATAGCTCCTCAAATATATCTATTCATTCTATACGTTATACATAGTTCATACTATATGAATCGAAGCACCTCATTCACGTCGATGCATTCCGTTTCGAACAAAAGAGAGAGAGAGAGAGAGAAAACAAAACACCTACTGGCAATCCTCTAATCTTAGTCTGACATCGAGTTGAAAGCCATAACACAAAAGCACATATAGTACAGTATCATCTCCCCCGTTTACTCTCTCTGATCACCTCGCCAGCTCGAAAATAATGAAACACGGGTCGCGATGGTCGTTTCAAGCCACCGGTCCAGAAGGATTTCTACACAAAGAAGACCAGAAACACTCATAAGATTAGATTTCTACAACTGTCTTTCTTTTTTTTACTTTCTTTTTTTTCATAAAGGTGGAGGGAAAAAAGTTAAGGCGTTTACACAGTGCTACGTTAACGACAATGGCGTCATCGTCTATCACGCCTGCACTAAACTGGTTCACCCGGCTCAGGGAACCTGTTGAGCCGGAGTCATCAGGCTTATGTACAGTTCACATCTCCTTCTCCCTCTTCCCCCACAACTTAGAGCAGGTATACCCGGTCATCGACCACCGCCAAGTGCAAGGATGAATGATTGTTTTGGAGTGTGTGTGTGTGTGTGTGTGACTGTGGGCCGAATGTTCCCTGACTGGCTGGACTGCTTAAGTAACCCAGTCGGGTCTGTCGGTCTGTCGTAGACTTCACTTCTTTTCCTCCCCTGGTCAGCGACACGTGCTGGATCCCCGCCCATACCCGTGGACAAACTGATGAACGTAATCTATAACGTAAAATATCCGTTTCTTAGGCGTAAATGCGAACGGGGATTTTAACCTCTTTTGATGCAAAGACACACAGTCATCTAGAGAGAGAGAGAGAGGGACTGGACGCATGACGCGATGGCACCAGCAGTGCTCCTCAACTGATGGTGTTGGCGACCTGGCACACACACACACACACACATCTGTTGTTGTGATCCAAGTACCCATCAAATGAGAGCCCTCCTTTCAAACGGGTGTTGAATTGACAGTCTCGGAGCTCGGGGTAGGGAACCTCTCCCTCATCTCACCTCATCCGCTACGTAGAGCAAGCAGTAGTCAGCTTCCCTGCATCGAGGGAATGAACCCGCTCTGAAGAAAATAGCTGATTTGGCAAGGTTTTTTCTCAGAGTGGAGAGAAGAAGAGATAAGATAGATAACACTTCAGTGAGGAGCTCAGTATGTGAGGACGTGGGCCGGGAATAGGTTAAAGGTCACGAACCAGGGATGCCACAGGTCAGGGTCAGGTCAGGTATTTGGAGCGACCCAGGTCAGAAGGCACGAGCATATTAGTTGCAAGCCAGAGGGCGCAGGCCAGTGGGCGGGGTTTGGAGGCCGTTCGTTAGTTGGAAAGCCTTCCTATAGGTTCCTTGCAACGTAAAGCTGCGCTACTTCCAGTAGCAGGGAAATGTAGACTCCTCTGGAGTGAGAACTTCTTTAACGAGACTGTACGCCCTAATGATACAGCCTCGCCAAAGGTAGCTTTTCACTCGCTGTGTAACCTCAAGCGTGTGTGGAGTCCGGTAACACCGAATGGACAGAGTTCGGCGAGCGTGTGTGTGAGAAGGATGTTCCTGACAATCAAAGAACTCGTGCTGAGTGACCAGTTGGTCGTTCCAGATCGTTTATCAAGGCAAGAAACAGTCTTGTGTCTACACCGAAACCAACCCGAGAAGAGCTAGTCCTTAGCCGTATGATGGAGTCTCCCGCACAGATGATTTCTATGCACGAATATGAAGAGAAAAAAATAAATGCCCCGAGGCAGGTGAAGTAGTCGAAGAGGTCTACATACATATCTCGAGGAATTAGGAGGAGGTATACCACACATTTACACACACAAACACACACACACACACACACACACATACACATAAAGGCAAAGTTATAGACGGTACAGAAAATTTGAACCATATAGTTTCCAAACTTGGATACTCAAGATCTCTCGTCTTGAGGTAAGTGATAGGCTTCTCTGTAATACAGCAAGCATTTAATTCACCGCCTTTAGAATGGAAACGATAGTAGAGAGATTATAATTATTCAGTTGATGATGAAAGAGGAAGAGGCAGCCTTGATCAGTCATATTTCAGAGAGAATATGAGGTGAGGGAGTAGACAGATAGATAGTCTTCAACAAAGGGGACGGTCGATGGATCTGAGAACGCGAAAGTTGCAGATACGGATGTAGCAAGAGCCAGGTCTTGAGAGAGCGAACAGTGTCGTTAAAAGAGACTACCAACTTTGCAATGTGAATCCTCAGTATGTTCATAATACCGAATTCTGTAATACCAAATCCATGCATTGTGTTAAAGACCCTCTTTACACAAGATATGATACACTGTATTTTGTATCATCTCGAATTACGAGGATTCCCTGGACGACTCCCGGGTCATCGTGGTGATGACAGCTTCGGTTTCATATATATACAGACACAGCACACGTTGGGGTTTGGGAGTTGTCGCTTGTGTTTGACATTCAGGAATATCCCCAATGAGCAGTGAGAGCGCGTATGGTCTCAATGCGTTCGAGAGTTTTCGATTGGTGGTTATAACTTGACGTTGATGACCCTATTGACCCAGACAAGCTGATAAGCTTAGAACCCAAACAACCGAACGAATTATACCACAGCCTGACCATCACACCACAGGGGCACAGTTTCAGTTATCAGCAGGATTAGAGTCTAGAACGTGTACACAGGACATACTTAATGCAAGCAAATAACCAACTCTGGCACCATGTATAGTGGATTTGATCTCACGAGAACAAGGGTTGGAATCCCCGACATGGATATGCCCATTATCACACTCCACTGTCAATGTCAATTAACCTCGGGTGATGTGCAGTTAAAATTTTTCATCCCGAACCAAATGTTACGTGCCGTTGATGATCATATTTTTTCCGCTCTTTTCATAATGATCATCAACAGTGAAATTTCTAAAACAGGATTTACCGACAAACAATATTAAATGTAGCTAGACCACGTAACATTCAGCAAGCTGCTGTGTCACGTGATTATTGTGTGGCCATCGGCAACTCAGGAGTGGGCCGTTTTGATACCTGCTTCTTTCCTGTACGTCGAAGCCTTGGAACTCTCTACTTTCTCGTGTCTTTCCCAATAACTATGACCTGGCACATTTCAAAAGACAGGTTTTTCACTTTCTCAAAAATTCATAAATACTTTCCCTGTCTTTTTTTCCCCCGTTTCTTAATTCTCTCTCTTTTTCAATTAGGGCCCGACCTTGATGTGGACTTTTGTCCGTGACTGGAACCCTTAACATAAAAAAAGATAAATAATAACGTAACAGTATTATTCATAATGCTTTTATTGGACAATCTTAGCGCACAAGTTTAATAAAGACTGTATAGAACAGTCAAAGCTAATCTCTGGTGACATACACACGTAATCTAACATAGCGTATGATACATTTAGCACGGCCATGACAAAGACTTACAAAACAAGTTCAACATACTTCTAACACAGCGCTAACCATGTGAACACACTGATCTATACAGAGTCTCAGATTTGTCCCTCTTATCGCAAATAGCCTCGAAAGGATCCAGTGGGCTGTTGCTGCTTGAATTCCTTTCAGCAACTTTTTATATGGTGTTGAAAACCTCCACCATAACTGTGGAAAAGATTCCAAAGGTGAGAGTAGTTTGGAACCTCAACGCAGGCTCTGCAGTGTGATTAGACAGATAGTGCAGTTACTGCAGTTCTGAGGTGTGACTTAAAGGACGAGGACCTTCCCCTACGAAAGATTAACTTCGCAAAGTCAGAAAGTTACCGACTCCAAGTTAGTCTGTGAACGGAAATAACGATGCGAGACACTGTGGTGGCTACCACACAATTGTTTTTATCTTTATCTGAGCAACTTTGGATTCTTTGGATTCCAGTGGCATACCATGTACTCAGTGGGTTTGTTTTTCATGTCTAAGTTTATTTGTTAAAGTTCCACTCGTGCTCATATCTTTAACACTGCTTACTAAACTCCTTGTTTCATTCCAGGGGACTGTACATATGCTATTTCGCCACAAGGGAGTCTTGCAGTGCCTTATTGATTGCCTATCCTATTACTCCTCGTTTCATTCCAGGGGACTGTCCAATGCCACTGCGCTACAAGGGAGTCTTGCAGTGCCTTACTGAATGCCTACCCTATTACTCCTCGTTTCATTCCAGGGGAATGTACAAATGCTACCGCCCTACGAGGGAGACTTGCAATGCCTTACTGAACACTTATTCAGTCTCTTGTCAACTGTCAGTTATTTTAAGACCACTTTCAGTTACATAACCCAAAGGTGCCACAACGAATGCTTGTGATTTAGGTTCTGCATGAGAGAATTATTATTCCCGTTACAACAGATTTCATTTAGCACGCGAGTTCAACATGTTTTACCGTTCTCGTTTCTTCAGTTTACATCCCACACGTTCAGTTTTGTTGGAAAATAGTGGAAAGCAGGAACACAAGCTGAAGATAAAGAGAAGATTGTTTTTTTTCCTCGAAGGCTAAGCTGTCTTTTTCTAATGCTACCTCGCTAACACGGGATATCGCAATATATATATATATATATATATATATATGATAACCTTAACACTGATCCAGTCTTTTTGGTGACCAAAATCTTTAAGTTGGACTGATATTGTTGAATCGTCTCATCATAGTTGAGATACTGATATAAATCAAAACGTTGGTTAATATAAATCAAATAACTTTATAAGTGAAAGAAAAAATGTAAATCATGTTTCCCAGAACATAGGTCAACATGAAGTTGTAACTTGAGAGAGGTGAAGTGGTCGTCGAGGGTGACCTGTGCCCTAATCCCTTCACCTGTTTCTTAATTCATGCACCTGCCGGTCCCAACCAGTGGAGGCTGGTATACTGTGTTCTGGTCTCTCTATCTGTGCTGAGTCCTGACGAAAGATCTTCGTCCCACAAGAGTAAACAATTATACAGTGATCCCAGACGATGTTTAGGACCAAGCGCGTACAACAGCCGAAGGGGGTCAACTAGTCCTCCACCTCCAAGATGGATACTAGGGATGGAGACTAGGCCGTATAACGAGCACAAAAATATTAGTCTGCGTTAATCAGATCTCTCTGACCTTTAACACACACACGGGCCCTCCGCCAAGACTAGCTACTGAATCATTTAACGAGGAGCACTCGCATTCTTCTGCCCTTTCAGCAAAGTTTCTGCCCTGAGATTAGGGAAGGCTATCCAAATTTCATCATCTGAACTTTAAAGGTAAGTTCTGTGTGTGTGTGTGTGTGTGTGTGTGTGTGTGAATGATAATACACTGTTGCGAGCATGTATGAAGACAGAATCACACTTTTTGGAAGACCCGTTCAGTATTATTCCAAAACAGCTCCGGCTTCTCACATTCTAGACCCCTTTGACATCTGGTAATTGAGGAATGACAGAAGAGCAAGGAACATACTGTACACTCCAGGCACAAACCATTGCACCTGACTACGCGTTTAACATTCGCTTGTAGGTCATATCACCAGCTGTTTGTTACTTTCCTTCCCGAAATGTTCATAATTCTTTTGACCAGAGGCGATGGTCGACTCCTTAATCGCTTTACTTGCTAATGTTGAAACATACAATAGCTTATCTGGTGAGTCTAAAGTCTGTATGGAGCTTATTAGATTAAACTGGGCTATCGAAATCATTCTCTCGACATGATCATCATATCTGAAGACAACGTGTCTTGTCGTCAGTCATGTGCCTAAGATCTTCTGAAACATGACAAACACATTACTCTTATCAGGTGACTTCAAACGTATGATAACACACGCACAGACATACAGACAAGTGATGGGTACTTACGAGTGTAAAACTTCCTTCTCTAACACTACAAATAAGTGATTATAGATAAGTATAAGTGACACACACACACACACACACAAGGAAAAACGACACGGAGTTAAGAGAGGTGATCTTATATGGCGAGCGAGTGACGAAGAGTTTTTAATCCAACGACGCTGTCAGGAGCTGGCGGTAGCAGAGGGGCGGTAGGCAGTCCTCCGTCAGTGTCGCTCACTTCCTGCTGACGGAGGCGAGGAGGCAGGAGGCGGCAGGCGACGCCATCGGAGCCCTCACGAAGAAAACTGGAGATTCGCATCAATCTCTCCACCCACCACACACCCCGAGACATCTTAGTCCATTTTAATTAAGCTGCGACAGCGGAGGAGGAGAGAGGGTGTGTGTATACGTGATGAAGAGAGGGAGCCTCCTCCGCCCGTCACGTTAATGTGCTCTGTATTATCTCGGTATAAACCACTCGGGGGGAGAGAGAGACTCTTGGGTGGGAGAGGTGGAAAGGAAGGAAGGAAAGGGAAGGGCGGAATCCATTCCTAGTGGTAAGTTATAATACAGAGAGAGAGATAGAGATAGATAGAGAGATAGAGAGAGAGAGAGAGAGAGCAGCATACATATATTTCTCTCTCTCTCTCTCTCTCTCTCACACACACACACACACTCACACGCGCGCGCGCCCACAGATTCTGCCGAAACAGTCACTCTAGACCCTGGCGAACATCATTGTCTACTAGTAGCGACCAGACTCTCCCTCTACCAGCAACTGCGAAACATCCTAAACCTACCAGATATCAGTAATATCAAGTCTCGGTAGACGACGTTCGTAATTTAAGTGCCACACATCCCTGGGACTAGACTGGAACCAGCCACAGCTACCCACGGCTTGCTAGGTACACATCCCTCACGCCCAGGACCTAACATGTATCCTGTGTCTCATATGAAACGACTGCCAGTCTAAGCTCTCGTAATCCTTCCAGATCCTCACTACCTCATAAAAAGTAGTTTACTTACGTCAAAAGATGGATCTTGGATAGGAAAAATCATTATTTTTTTTTTCCCCCCCCTTCACATAGGTAACATTCATTATACACGAGTTCGACCCTAGAAAGTGTAATCCCATAAATCTGGGATGGTTGCTAGATGGAAGGCACACCCTTAAACGTGGACAAAATCCTTAAAACCGAAATTCCATCGATGTTGATCAGCTTAAGTTGGAAAAATGATAATCAGTGTAAGAAAAAGTCTGCTTTGTTTATTCCCAAGTGAATACTGTCGAACCACAAAGCAAAGACATTGACCACTGCTGAGAAACAATTATCAAAACTATTGCAACAGTGAAAAAGTATCAAACACCTTTGCCAACTTGGAACTAATGAAATACAAAGATATCAACATTTACCCTAGCGATGTATCTAAGGTTAAATTCAAATTACAGATAATGATAACTTTCAATTCCGGTGGAGAGAGAGATATTCCAGACCAGAAGAAGTAGCAGTGACCTGTTTCTCCAGCGGGATGAGCCGAGTTCCTGTCTTCCAGAAGACATCGTGGGGTGAGTTAGGACTGTAAGGAACTTGCCTGCAGCTGTTGACGGAGAGATGAAATATGATCGTTCTATAATAAATCTTGAGGATTTCTTACCAACCACACGCCAACATTCTTAATTACTTTGATGATGTACACGTTCATCATTCTGTCAATTAAGACGAGTGCATATAACTTGGGTTACTTAAATTTCACTCTCTTTTCTTCGTATGGGTTAAACTCTAAGCTCCCTTAGGGGATTTTAGGTTAAACTGTATCTATATACTTTTTCTAAACGCTTTTTTTTCGGGTTTCCATGAAGATCTTTATCGTTGACTCAAACCCAGACGAACAATTCCAGGCATGAAAAGAGACCACAAGCATAAGAAAATGACAGGTGGGGTTAAAAAAGAAAAGAGACTGAGGCAGTTGTCGGCGAGATGAAGTGAAATCAATCAAATCGAACGACAACCGTCCGTGGTCTCCAAGAGGGATGACAGGTTAGATCGACAGTGACAGGTGGATCGACCATGACAGGTTAGATCGACCATGACAGGTTAGATCGACCATGACAGGTTAGATCGACAACACTGACAAGAGAGCTGATGACTGACGGCCACGCTGACACAGGATAATAGTAGACTACTTCGAGTAGATAGTATACTATTCTCCCTTTTTTCTCTCTTTCTTTCTCTCTCTCTTTCCGTCTGTCTGTCTGTCTGCCTGTCTTCCGCAGCTGTGATACAAGCTTCCCACGACCACAGAAGAGTGAGAGGAGGGAGGTGGATGAGGAGGAGTACGACCCCCGACCCCCGACCCCCGAGCCGCCCCACCAGAGATCAAAAAACATGGCCAAATCTCGAATTCATTCGCCGACCCCCTGCCAGGAGGAACTGGCATTGCTGCATGTCTCTTTCAAAATGCAGGAAATACCCTTCGAAAGCTTGTATCGGCTTTTAACCTTTGTGTGTGTTGACCTCTCGTGTTTTTTATTTTTTTTTTTAAGGAAAAATAGATACATTTCGACACGCGTCCTTTGCCACCACGGACAGACTTGGACGCCATCACTTCCCTTCGGGTGACAACTTGTTAAAAGTGACGGAATAATGCAGTCCCATGTTTTGCACCTTTCCCTCATTCACCGTTTTCCCCAGCGTAACAGTGATGTCACAGTGTAACATTTGAACGTGACAGTGATATACAAATCTCGCTTCCACCACAGCATCGTAGTCATGTGGCAACATGTTCCCACTACAGCTACATGGCCATGAGGCAACGTAGTGACCCACCACATGTAACGACTTTATGCCCACCACAACAACGCAGTCACGAAAAGACTTGTCCCCCATGACGACAAAGGAGCGGTAAAAAGACTTTACTAAAAAAGTGGTATGATTCTAAAATGTACAATGCACCCTTTGCATCGCACAAATTAGGTAATTACGGGTAATTACACACACACACACACATGCATGGTTGATGTGATTCAATCTAAGTGAGTATAGTGATGATGAATAATAGTGAAAGAGGGCTACAGGAATATGTGTGTTTGTGTGTGTGTGTGTGTGTGTGTGAGAGAGAGAGAGAGAGAGAGAGAGAGAGAGAGAGAGAGAGAGAGAGAGAGAGAGAGAGAGCCTTGGGAGTGAACACTATCCCTTATCTGTCGCCAAAGTTCCACCTAAGGAAAACAGTCAAGGAAACCAACTGTCTCCTATCAAGTATTTGAAATGCGTTTAAGGTCGTGGATAAGACAGTTTCAGCAAGCTGTTCACATCCAACGTTAAGGACAGTACTAGAACACGCATCTCAAGTTTGGTCACCGCACCTGGAGAAGCACAAAGAGCCGATAGAGAAGGTTCAGAAGACAGCAGCAAAGAAATTGGTCCAGAATTAAGGGAAGATGAATTATAGGAAGAAAAGGATAGAGGCCTTAAATTTATTCACCATTGAACAGAGAAGGGCGAAGGTGACCTGACCAGATTGATGACGTAGACAGTGAACATTTCTTTGAGAGCTGTAGGGATACAGCAACCAGAGTCCACATTATACATGAATTTAAAGAAGCTTGTTAGATACGATGAAAAGAAGTATTTCTGTTGCATAAGAACAGTGAATGAATGGAATAACATGTATGAGAACTTTAAGCAATAGCGGACTGCATGCAGTAATTTAAATAGATGTGTAATAGTTCAAGAGATGGAGCCCTACAAACATAAAACTACTTCTCAGTACAGTGCAAATAGGTAACTACACATAGACACACACACACACACACACACACACACAAAAGAAAAACAACAACAACAACAACAACAACAACGAAACAAAAACAAGAAGCAAACACACAGACGAAAGGAAATGCCCATAACACAGAGACCACCCCACACACTTGATGACTGAGGACAGGAAGAAAACAGGAGCAAATTCTGAGCCTGATGAATAGAAACAGAGGGTATTGACTGATGCAGAAGTAGAATCCCGGAGACGCTGGATAAGAGACTCACTTGAAATCATTAGGAGAAGTTATAGAAATGGTATATATATACTACTGGAGGCAAAGTAATCAGAGAAGTATAGGGTTTGTTGGAAGAAAGGTTTAAAAAAGTGTAGGGTATTTAGAATCAGTTCATTTTGGCAAAAAATGGACATTTCACGTAAATCCTGAGACGTAGGGTTTCACGAGTCAACACTGCAGGACTTGGCTGACACGTGGGTTGCGCTGAACTTAAGAACACTGGTGAAATGAGAAGCAGACAGACGTAAACCACTCATGATTCTTTGGACTGGAGGGAGGTCAGAAGACCGTATTCCAGCCAAAGAGGAGAGGGTGTAGAAGGAAGAAATACTGATTAAAGGTTATAGACGTGTCAGGTACAATTTTGGGGATTAAATTCAACAGAGAGAATAGATGCTAGATACCGTCAAGATGCGAGGGGGCAACCAGTAATGATTGTAATGATTGCTTCTGATGTTTAAATATGTAGCCAGGAGGAGGTACTGAGGGAGACTGACAGACATGCGAGCATGGAGGCATTCAGTAGGACATTAATCAGAGGTGACAGCCCAAGGCCAGAGAGAGAGAGAGAGAGAGAGAGAGAGAGAGAGAGAAAGAGAGAGAGAGAAAGAGAGAGAGAGAGAGAGAGGGAGGGAGGGAGGGAGGGAGGTAAACGTCGCAGTCGGAGAGGGATGGAAAAGAAATGGGACAAATCGAAAGAGGCGAGAGAAGGGAAACAACCCAGCCAGTACCTCAAAAAAGACTCTGAAATGTTTAGTCTTTGAACTCACAGTTTGGGTTATATCTGAACGCACATCTATACTGCGACACATTCGGGAACGCTCCAGGCGTTCTTGAAATACCCGTCACATCTTGTGCACTGCTGTCCGTCTGTGACCTACGCCGCGAAAAGAACCCAAATACTGATTGCCCACACGACAGCTCTCTCTCCCTCTTACTCCCCGCCAATTCTGAGCTTGATTTCATTGCTTTGCGGTTGAGTTACGCGTTATAGGCTACAACGTACGACATATCCAAGAGGTCTTACAATCAGCTGTTAAAAAGGCTTTTCTCTGTGCGGTGTTTACGCCTCACCCACTCTTTCTGTGGGAGTCACTGGCAAAGAGGAAAGAGAGAAGCAACAGTGCTAGATAATGGAGCTATTTCGACGGACGTATTGTGGGAGTGACCGACATACATGGACGTGGATGATTCTGATTCTGATTTGGTAGAAGCAGGTAAGGAGAGGGAGGAAACATTTGACCCACTTCTGTCCACAGGCAGAGAGAGCCTCCACACCACCAACGTCTCTCGGTATAAATAGCTCAGGATTGAGAATTGTCCAAGATAGAATTCTCCCAGATATAGACACCACTCTTTCTTTCAGTGGACAACGTGGTTTTCTAGGTTTTTTTTTGAAAGTCTTCATTTATAAATCTGTACCACAAATTTCCCTCCTAAATCTGTTCATGAAATCGCTGACAAAGAAAGTGAGAGACGTGGCAACGTTAATTCCAGGGCAGAGTTGGGACACCTTCACACAGATCCAGATATATGATAGCGAGAAGGATATTGATGACGAGGCTATTCAGGCTTTTGCGGCTTCAGGTATCGGCACGGGGTTGGTGCTCAAACCAACACTTTTCAAAGCACACATGTATTGGCCAAGTGCAACAGGTGGATTTTACGTTTAGAATGAGATCAATACCACCTTATCGAATCATTCTTACGTTCTGCTGACAATAAGTAGAGTATTGCTAAGGATGATTGCCTCTTCCAAGATCAGAAACAACGCCATTAACAAAGGGATGTATTGTAAACTATTTCCTACTTGGCACCTCGATAAGAATCGAACCCGGGTTCCTCAACGAAGCAGCCAGGTTCGCTTCTTGGGGTGCCTCATGGTACATAGTTCACATCAAATATCATGTATGCATCACATGTTTGAGATGAAAGGAGTATGGCAAAGTTAGAGGTACGTAAGCCTTTTCCTCATGCAGCGCCCCTGCAGTAGACCGCGTCCAAAATGGGAAATAAGAATATGTACACTTTGGGTTGGGTATAGTGTAATCACATCCTAGAGGGTGGGTTGGGTTTAGCATTATCACATCCTAGAGGGTAGTGGGCTAGGCATCTTGTTATGAAATCTCTACTAAAAACGCTTTTGAAAATGAGTTTCACAGTGAAAAAAAAACTTTTCGATAAAGTCTCAAACTGAAAGAAATGGATTGCCTTTGGACTCGAAAGAGGAAAAAGAAAAACTCCAAATGTAACACAGTGCACTACCGCAAACATGTAAAAATCATGAATAAACAATGCTCTGCCTGGACATGGCAGACCACAGGGAAAGCCCAATACGTTGTCAACTGTTTGAAATGCAGGCGTAAGTGAAGTTCAGGTACGGTCAAAGAAAGTTAGGAAAAAAAAAAAAGGTTTACTGAAACCAAGAAGAAAATTCAGATATAGAACAAATTAATGGATGGGATTCGACTAGTGTGATCAGCTGAGTGCACCTGAACCCTCTGATAGAAAGAGCAATGTATGATATTTAACTTTATGGTACATCATGATTAAGGCGACTTTAGCTTAAGGATTTAGATGCTGTAAAGCAAAACCCAGATATTAGTAACCTAGATTATGGAAACCTTACAACTATATGCATCTATGAAGCCTATATATAGCACGGTTCATTGCTTCTACTATTAGAAAAGAGACTTGTCATGTTGTGATTCTGGAAATATATGCTACAACATGACACCCCGGAAATTTATGCTACAACATAAAACCCTGGAAATTTATGCTACAAAATGATACCTGGGAACATATGCAACAATACAAAACCCTGGAAATATATGCTACATCATAAATCCCTGAAGATGTATATGCTACAACATAAAACCCTGGAAATTTATGCTACAAAATAATAC
The DNA here is from genome assembly GCA_032361385.1 of Panulirus guttatus. Lineage (NCBI taxonomy): Eukaryota > Metazoa > Arthropoda > Malacostraca > Decapoda > Palinuridae > Panulirus > Panulirus guttatus. Next base: position 14,106 of record JAUUDW010633480.1, read on the forward strand.
CTGGAAATATACGCTACATTATATAAACCTGGAAAATAAAGTGAGGCAAAGAAAATTCATAGTAAAGATGGTTTACTAGAGAGATATGTGCGTAATAATCCACCTTAAAGGGATCACACTACTGCAGTACCAACTCAGTCTACGATTACATAGTTCCACTTCCCAAAGGCAGCTTGAAACAAAAAGAAACACAGCTTGATTGTTTTACGTCATCATGCCTCCAGTGTTTTAAAGAGGGAGAGGATGTTGAACATAGAATCTCTCCTCACTGACTTTATTTTGATATGACCTAAAATGCACGTGCGAGATTGCTGGTTTTACTAATCAAAAGTTTCTTTCATAGCAATTATATAACGTAATAATCCTTTTAAAGATGTCTTAAAATAAATGTGGCATCATCGTGGACACTTGGGTGGCAGGCTCTGAGAACCTGATGTGTCAAGGTGGCAATCCTGCTGTCTTAGCTGCAACTGGTGTCACACCAGCTGACACTTGGCTGAGTAATATCACAGCAACCAGCCTTAGGAGATGAATGACAGCAAGTTCAATGATACCTTTAAATTAAAAGGCACTGTAGCCCCTACAACACCAGTGAGATGGAGTGGGAAGGAAGTCTTGCAAAGCACTGAAAAAAAAGATAGAAAAGAAATAAACAGAATACTAAAGAGAAATGACCAATATATGGCTCACAGTCCTCCAGGAAGCTTCTCCACAAATGCTGGAGAGGTGCACACAGGCTTGACAGGTCGCTTGAAATGTTCGTGTCATCGCTGGAGGAGGGTAGAATGCCAGTGGAATGGAAGAGGGAAAATATCGTACCTATCTTCAAGAAAGAAGACCAGGAGAGTTACTTTGAACTACAGACCAGATTCTGGTCTGTAAGATACTGTAAATGATATTCAGATATACAGTGGATGTGAGTTTGCGAAGGAAAAACAACTTTCGTGAGAGACAACAAGGGGAGAGGAGATCGTGTGTGTCAAATCTCTCAAGGTTTCTGTGGGTGACTGACCTCCATCCTTGACACACAAATAAAGATTTTGTGGATTTTGTGAATCAACACTGCCAGAAAGCATTTGACACTAGTACCTCGTTCACGTAGAAGACTGGTAAAGAACCTAAATCTTCAGGCAGAAATAACGGAGATACTCCCTGGTCGACTAGAATATTACTTTAGTGAAAGAGAGCAAAACACACTTGTTAGGGACTAGGTTCACGAGTGGCGTGCCACATAACTCAGTCCTGGGACCATCGCTCTTCTTGATTTATGTGAATGATTTACTCGTAGGATTCGGTTGATGCCTGAATGTTTCTCAATTTTGCGGATGATACTAAGGTTATGAGGGAATGAAAAAAGAGTAGGGAGGATTCCATTAACTTACAAGGGAACTGGACGAACTCTTAAACGATATCTGATTCATGATCGATGATATTCGACCTGAGTAAATGCAATGCAACGAGGAGAGGAACCAGTGAAGGAAAAGAAAGCCTATGTTTGACCACTGTTTAGTCCGGAAATAAGGTGCAGGAATCTATATGGGAGAGGGACTCAGGAGTTGACATTGTACTTAACCTTTTTAGGTGTCCATGCGGATGATGTAGCTACGCGGTGGTGGTGTTGGCAATAAATCATTTGTTTTTTTTCATGCAAAACCAACGACGTAATCAGGGAAAGACCAAATGGATTTTAAGACAAATATCGCTAGGCTGTTCGTCGTTTTAAGAGACAAAGCAACATTATAGCTAAATTGCCTTCTTTATTAAGGCATCAGCTATCCTTTTTGTACGGAAGGGACTTTACTTTGAAAACTTGTGGTGCTATCTTGAGTGACCTGATATCTTTATGAAGGGCAGGTTACACCTGAACGAACAGGGTGCTGCGGATTTCGGCAGTCATCTCAGCGAGTCTCCAAGTGCGTTTTGGTAAAAGAAATTCAACACATATGGAGCAGACCCACCACCTTCCGCACGTACTTCTCACGTCAATGCTCATAAAAATAAAACGATCTATATAAATGCACACAGCGCTTGATAAGCACCATAATACAAGCCGTTGACAAACCTACTCGCGATGTGAACATATTAGACATAGTTCGAGCTACAGATGGGGATCTCATCTGAAACGTATCTGGAGAAAAACAATGGCAAAAGCGACCACCAATTACATCTGGAGTGACTTTGACGCTGCTTGTAATGTTGGTCATCCTGGAATTCATGAATAAACACTAAAATTCAGAACTAAATTTTAATGATCTTCGCATTGCTCTTCAGTGGCAAAGCTGGGTTGATATCATAAATGAAAACAATGGGCGTACGTAGCTAGGAAAAGCTTCAGTAAGACTTTCAAAGCAGTAGAGGCAACATACGCGCCAATATCATAGCAGACGGTCATTTTCCACAGCAAAAGTCAATATGGTGGGTGGAACAGCGAAGTCAAGAACAGAGAGTCGTTCAAGAAAACAGCATACAAGATGCTCGAAGAGAATACAATAACCAATATTGCGGGGTAAACAACGTAAATTTGTGTAGGAAGAGATATCAATCTTACACTACAAAT
>JAUUDW010633481.1:0-11192 GCA_032361385.1 Panulirus guttatus
GTGATTTCTTCCAAATATCTTCTCATCCCCACTAGAGCTTCTGTGGAAACAGTTTTCCTGCTTAGACTTCTTTTGCAGTCATATATTTCCTATACACCTTTGACTGCAGTTGCTGACACTGAGGTGTCTTGAAATTCTACTGTTTCATTTAGAGTTGCCCTTTTATAGTTCATGATAAAGTTAGGCCGCCACATTCACAGTCTGTTAGGGGATTTCCTAATCCAACTTCCTATTTCCTCTCAACTCCTACATTATATTAAGTAATGATACCATGTTAAAGTCAACATAATTTCCATAGTAGTTTAGCATAGTTTCCTAAAAAGTACTCTCTCTCTCTTTCTCTCTCTCTCTGGCTTTAATTGAAGTACAGGGAGGATCATGAAAGGAGGGAAAAGAAAGACAAGGGAAAGTATTTATGAATAGTACTGAGCTACTGGCATTGATACCTTCAGTTGGCTGGTATTGGGAGTAACAATGCTTTGGTATTTTTGTATCGACAAGCCCACCATTAGTACACACAGCTCGACATAAGGTTTTGTATGTAGGCATATAGCAAACATCACTGGCAATCACATTTTCATTTTCAGTCTCTTACACATGCTATCATAGTAATTACCTCCTCTCATGTTGTTATTACCTTAATGGGGTAGGGGGGAGGGAATCAGAGGAGGATATGTACAAGATAACTAATCAAAACAAAGATACTATCAGTAGCCACTCATAATTAAGATAAAGAAGACAGAAGGGCAACACCTCATGCAGATTTGGTCCTCAGGTTGTTGGGGCCTGAAGCAAGAAAGTCAAGTGGGGCCCCTTTAAAAGCTTAATTTGATGATCTGAAAGCAAGTCAAACATTTCCAATATTAGTTTCACTTTGCCTTATCCATGAAACATGAGGGAAAGTATCTTAATACAATATTGATAATATGAGTATTAGAGATAAAAGAATATAGAAAATTGGGTGACCACTAAAATTGTGGGGCTTTGGGTGGTTGCTCAGTTTACCCCACTTAGCCTAAACCAACATATCCACATGAATTACAGCCAATGAATGAAATCAGGAATGACAGTATGTCAGGCAAAATTCAAACTGTAGTTGGCAGCTGAACACCTTTCAGAAAGCCATGGCCCTTCCTAAATCTAGTGAAAGGAAGTAAGTTTTTGAACTTTCACAATAAAAATCAAATATTATGTTTTAGCTTAACGATATGAACAAAATTATGAGGACTACATTGTTTGGTATATTAAGATCCAGAGGAACAGTGTTATTTGAAGCTCTGAAAAATGGATATTTGAGCATCAAAATTGACATACTACTCATTTTCTTCCTGTCTCCTTCTCAGGGACAGTTGTGCTCCAGTGTGCTTTTTTGCTGATATAACCAGTATTATGTTTTCCCTTAAGTGGTCACCATTTTAACATAGTCTTTGTTACCAGTTGAATGGTTCATGGATAATTGTTTATCATCGGCAGACATCTCTTAATGTCTGATGACATCTTGGACTGATACTAAGGATGCTAAGGGTTCTTGAGGGATCAGTCTAAAAGTGACATAATAGCCACATTACAGTATGTGCTTGCATTTCTTGACTCAAGCCCACTTTGTTTTGCTTTGAGAGCTGAAAGAAGGTAAATCAGTCCTCCTGGCCATTAAAGGTCAGATCAAAGGTCTTGCCATCATGCTCAATGGTTGTACCAACCTGCTCAATGCTCAGGGGTGTTTGAGAGGCCTGACAGCACTTTAAACAACTTATCTTTATCATCATCAGAGACTTAATCTCAAAGTTTTAGGCAAGTTTTCATGCTTATTAGAACAAAACAGGAACAGAAAGTGGAGTGGATAAGAATTTGGCCAACCCAAGGATCCTCCAATAAAAGACATTGCAGGGAATGTTGTCATCATACCGAAGATTCAGAGGAAGATCATTAGGCATAGTGTCAAGATAAATTGCCAGACAAGTTCAAGGTTAAAATAGTTATAATCTTATCATGTTTTGTGATGTATTTGTGACAGGGTGTTGTGATTAATAAAACTGCTGAAACTTTCAGGTAGGATTTGATTAATAAGACTCTCGTATCAATTTCAAAAGTTGCTTGAATATAAAAAAGTCAGTATTATTCGAGGTGTTTGGTGCTGGTGATTACTCTACCCTCAGTTCATAGTTAGAGGTCCGGCTAAGCAGTGAAGAGTTAATTGGGTTAAGTTTTGATGATTGGGGCACTCACTGAGAGGAAAACCACATTCCTTTAAGTTTCATCACCCTAAATTATGTTATGATTGTTATTTCAGATATTATTAAAGACATTTAAGGATCACCCAGCAATTATTTCAGATAATAGGCCCATTTTTATAGAAGGGTCAGTCACATACTTTGACAATTTGTCATGGTGAGATAAAGTTACCAAGTTTAAAAAGGAAATTCTCGTGTGTTACACAGAGGCTTGTTGAAAACAGAATTACTTGTGACTATTGAGTTCATTGTCTTTAGAAAATATTCGTGGAATATAAAAATCCAGAGGGAATTGGGTACCAAGATTAGATAAAGTATAGTATAAATATTGTTTAAGTGCATGCCTTGCTAGTGTTAGCTTGTGCTTGTTGGTAAAGATCCATTTCCACCTGAGCTGCTCCACCTGTTAGAGTTAATAGTAGAATTAAGGGAAATGAAGGATGATTACAGTTTATAGGAGCACCACAACATCATACACTATCATACACATTATTGTACAGTTCACCTTGGAAGTTGTTTTAAATGATAATCAGCCTCCCATGCATTGCAGTTTCAATTTTTTTTGTGGCAGTCAAGACACAAATAGTCCACCCAACGTTCTCTTTCGTGTAAAGCTAAGCTCACTTGCTTTTAGACATTGAAGAAGTTTGGTGACCTTTCCTTGAAACCTTGTTATCTCTCACTTAGGTAATTTTTCCTCTGCAGGCAGTCATCCATTTGCTTTCTGATTGTCTTTTCCAATACTTTACAGACCTCATTCATTACAGAGCCCAATGTGTTGTTCAGCTCCTCTTCCCAGACTCCTTTCTTATAGATAGATAGGTATGGTATGATACTTGCCCTTTTCCACTCCCTTAACACTTTGCTCTTTTTAAGCAAGATTTTCAATAGCATTTCTAGATGTTTCTTAAGTGTATTCTGTTAGTGTCTAATGCAGATATATCAGTGGTTTCTAAGACCTCATCCCCATTCCATCTCATTGATGTTAGGGCTTTAGTGTCTTCTGCTATGAAAACACTTTTGAACCTGTCATGTATTTCCTCACATAACCTTACATCATCCTCTTCAACTTTTCCCTCAGAACCTCTTTGCTACTCTTTAACTGGCAATTTACCCCTGATGAATGTATGAAAAAGTTTTGAATTTACCCTTACCATTTTTTTTTTCATACATATTCTTGCTTTCTCATACCTTATAGATAATGGCTAGCTGGAGTGCTGCTTATATTAGTATCAGAGCACATCTCAAAACTCCATTGTTTTTTGACATCACTTATTGAATAATTCCTCCTTCTTTCTTAACCTTTTCTTTGTATTTGAGGCTGGAAATACATATGTTCCAGTTCCTTCTTTGTAAATTTCACACTTTTGATGGCATTGCCTTGGTTCCTGTACTTCATTTCTCACTTTATGTTACCATTGAAATTGTTGAGTTTTCAATAGTTTCCTTGCTTTTATATCCTTAAATCTTGTTACATACAAGTGCTCATAACATCCATATCTTACCTTCTCTTCCTACCCCAGGAGTCCTTTCTATCCTCTACAGGGCTCCTGCAGTGCTCAAGAGACTGACCATATACATTAGGTGGAACCACAGTTCACAATTGTAGTTATGTTGTGTTTGCCTATGTTGAAGGAGTGTAGGACAATTAACATCAGTTGCTCACTTTCTTAGTTGTGAAAGTGGGATTATGGGCATGAAGGGTCTTGGGATATGTTGAGTTAGTGTTTGTAATGTTGAAGGGTTAGGTAGGGTTTGGACCATAGACGAGAAAGTGTAACTCATATATAAGAGTGCAGTTTGAGATGGGTGACATTTAAGACTGAGTTAGGAGGGTAGCTCCCCCAGCCTGTCCTTTAGTTTCACTAGTTTGTGTACTCTGTGTTATGGGCGCTTTTTCTTGTTGAACAGCTTTTAAGATGTTTAGAAAAGACCCTTCTGACCTTTTATGCTCTTCATTCTTTGAACCTCCTTTTCTTTCATTGTGCACCATCTGAATCCTCTCAACTGACATGAATTTTTGTCCATCCCCATTTATTGCATTCTTATAATTCCTAGGATCCTCTCTTCATCTGGTGACACCTTTCTTGTTTACTCATTTACTCCCTCAGTTTCTCTAATTCCTCCTCCAAGTGTGATAACTTCTGAGTCTTTTTCTCATTAGTTTCTACAAAACTTTTTAGCTTTGTGGTATTAGTAATTTGTTCCTCATTTCTCCATTTTCTCTATCCTTTGTAGACTCACATGTAATTACCTATGACTTTTTTTCACCATATGGGGAGTGAGTTGTACACGTTTGGGGCCTGTTCTCTTGAATTGAACATTCTGTCATTCAGCTATGTAAATTTATGTATACTGTCTGCGTTAACTATATCCTCAGTCATTTTGTACCATTCATTCACCTGTCTCATGCTGTAAAAGTACTTCTTTACATCCTTTTTAACAAATTTCTTGCTTAATTTCATGTAATGTCCTATGATTGCACTGTCCCTGCATCTGTCAAAGAACTGTTCACTATCCACTTCTTCATTCTCTTTTAAAGACTTATTGGTTGTGATCAGGTTAACCGTCGCTCTTCTGTCTTCCAGTGTGAGCAAAATTTAAAGCCTTCAACCTTTCCCTGTAACTTAGCTCTCTTAACTCTGGAACTATGTTTTTTGCTCTCCTCTGGACTTTTTGCAGTTACCTCTGTGTGCTTCTTTAGGTGTGGTGACCAGACTTGAGAACCATATTCTAGTTTTGTCCTTGAGTGTGTGTGTGTGTAACTGTATACTTTGTGTGCATGATCTACAGGATTCATTGATTAATCATATGCTGCACATTTCTTTCCCAGGCCACACATGTGGTCCCCCCAGATGGAGGCTGGGGATGGGTGGTGGTTGCAGCGTCATTCATGTGCAATGTTATTGTGGATGGTATCATCTTTTCCTGTGGAATGTTGCTGCCCAAGTTCAGGGATGAGTTTAATGTGTCTAATTCTGAGGTGTCATGGGTCAGCTCACTCCTTGGAGGCTTTTACCTCATTGTCGGTGAGTGAACTGTTTTCTGTTAAAGTTATTACTATTTAAGGATAGGTAGATATCAAGAACCGAAGAATCTTTCCATTCATCTTACATTGTTTTGTATGACATTTGGAGTTAAGTTGATTATCAGAGGAGTGCCTCATACTTTGTTCAATAGTTTCAAGCTGAAATATTAGGTTTATTTTGATTTACATTTCCATACTAAACAATGTGATTGGGATTTTGAATATAACTTTTTGTTATTTTGTAGCTACTGCTTCGTCGTAATGTAGCAACAAAGAATGAGAGTAGTGGAATTTATGATTAAACCATCAGTTTATTGGAAAGGCATGGAAGTTAGTGTTACATAGAGACATATATTTAAGATAAATCCCTGTGATGGTCATCTGATACTACATATTTTTCCACTAATTGTCACTCCTGACACCTCTTAAAGAGAATGATTATAGAATGTTGTAAGGAAATTATATGTGTACTTGTAAGGTTATTGTACTGCATACATAAGTATTCCTCCATAAATAATTGTAATTGATAGTGTAATGTATTATGTTCTGTTTAAAAACTTTTCCTTGGACTTGAACATCATACTCCTGCCCAGTATGGAACTCTCAGTATGACTAAATTTCCATATTGATACAGGTGTAATTTTTCATAGCTCCCAAGCTACAAGTGTTGTATGTCTATGCTCTTTTGAATACATTGCATGCGGATATTCTTAGTTCATTGTATATCAAGATTTATTTATAGTAGTAGAGTAACCACAAGTTGAAAGTGTAAACTGAGACTTTAGTCCTACTTATAGTAGTGTGGAAGCTTTTACTCAGATTAGCATATAGGCCATAACTCATATATGCATGACCCAATAGGCTGTATGGGCTTTACCAGACTCTTCCTGCACAAGGGTACACTGCAGGTAAAAACTCACCTTTGGCGAGGTTATGTTATTGAGAGTACAGTCTAAATACTTCTCACTTCCAAGGAGTCCATCATTTCCCTGCTACTGGAATTAGTGCAGCTTTGGAGCTGTAGGAGCTCCTGGAAAGAGGTCCTGGGTAACACCAGAACCCTTACTTAGAATGAGGTCCTGGTGTAAATATAAATAAATGAATAATTAGAAATAGGGTGTATGTAGTTTCTTATATTATAATGAAGAACATTAAAGTGTAAAAGATAGACAGAACTGTAAAGTGGATAATCATGGTAATTTTCTCTCTTGTTGCACTGTAAGAATTATATTATACCATGATGAGGTTAATGTGTCTTACTTCAGTGACAGGATATCCAGTAGCTTTCATTTATGATCAGGAAAGATAATTATAATTAGATGTGAAGACTGTAATTATCGTTAATATACTTAAGTATTATATTTGTTTCTTTGTAGGGCCATTTGTGTCAGCATTGGCAAATGCATATGGTTTCCGGACAGTTTGCATCTTAGGAGCAGTAATTTCTTCTGTGGCCTTTGGAATCTCTTCATTTGCAACTAGCATTTACTTTCTTCAGTTTACTTTTGGAGTTATGGGTGGTAAGTTTTCATTTTTAATGTACGATATGCAGATATTCTTAAGTCAATGTATATGGAGATTTTATGATCAGTAATGAGGTCACTCTTGTGGCATATGTTAGCTGCAGAAGAAGCTAGAGTAGTGCTCCCATCCAGTTAATATTGTTTTATTCCCTTATACTGTCATAATCTTAAAAGGAGACTGAAAAAGCTTGTACCCTAATGTCAAAATATCTGTCTTGAGAGTAAATGTAGCGCTGAAATTTTTTCACTGTTATGAACTCAAAATCATTTATTGTCAATAGGGCAGTAGTTTACCCTGAAATGGCCTTGTATGCAATAGATAGTTAGAACTCTTCAGTCTTTATACAGAGATAGTAGATACTATCTTTCTCTTTGTATTCATTGAGCCCTCCCAGGCATTAGAATGAGATATTTCTTGCTGAATCTCTGTGGATATTTTTAACATCACAAATTTTGTCATGTATATAATCATTCTAGACTCCTACAGCGCTCTCTTACTCTGCTCTTTAAGTTGATCTATGGCAGCCATCATCTGCTACCACATATTCATTCGGATTACCTGATTCTTCTAGAAGTAAGCTAAAAAAGAAAATGGAAAGCATATCTTGCATTTCTGGGAGGGTTGGTAAAGCCAATTTTTATATAGCTGTCCTCAGCTTAACCCAAGAGCCTTCCATGCCTGTTGCAGGAGCAGGACCACCTTAAAAGAAGAGGTCACAAAGATTAAGAAAGATGAGGGAACAGTGACATGTACAGTCTTGGATAGTTGTGAGGTAGGTACTCACTTTTGAGTTCCACAAAGTATTTGTTAGAAAAGTGAAGATCCACATATAGGTAATGGAGCCCAAAATCATGATGAACCTTACAATATACTAGTTCATCCCAGAAACACAAATGGGCTAATGAAGAAGTAAAGGGACACTGCATCCCCTGGCTCAAGCAGTATTAACCCATTGGATCTCAAGGAATGTACTTCTGCATTCTCCTACTCCTGTGGGTGATCTAAAGTAAGTTCCCCAAAACTGGGCAAATTCTTCATGATTAGAAGCAGGGAAAGTCACAGTACCCTAATGCAAGAGAGGATCATGTTCAAAGCTGCTTAGATAACGTCCTCTTAATTTGGTATCTGTGTCCTGCATGGCGATGGAGGCTGACCAGATACCTACTGACAAGGCACTGTGAAGCAAACAGGTACTCAGCAAGCAGCAACATAGATGTTAATCATAAATGATTTGCTTTGCATAACTGTTAGATTACTTTGAGGAATTGGAAACTGCCACTGATGAAGTTACAGGTGTGAATATCATTTCTCTATATTGCAAGAAATCCTTTGATTTGGTCCCATGTAAGAAACTGCTTGCAAAAATTCCAGTTGGTTGGAAGTTGAAAGTGGAGTCCTGCAGGACAGTGTTCTTGAATTTGTACTTCTTACAATTTATGTAAATGGCCATCATTAAATGTTTTGTTAATGATGTTTTGATATACTAGAGAATAAGTACACAAAGGTGGAGAGAAATATGGCAAGAAAATATTGCTTTAGAATAACAAATAGCCTTTCATTAAGTGGAGACAGATGCAAAGTCATATATATATTTAGGAAGTAAGAATGAAGATTTTGTATCTAGAATATGGGGAGCAGTGCTGAAAAACACTGGAAAAGAAAGAGATGAAGGTGTGTATTGTACCCCAAACTTGAAACCATCACTTTATACTGTTAAGGTTGCTGTAAAAGCTAATGCCATATTAGTGTTTTAAAAAAATCATTTTCATATATGGCAAAAGCATTTTTTTCTGGAGCTTTACAAGAGTTTTGTATATACAAGTTCCCGTATGGAATATGTAATGTGCAGTGCATACTTGGTTTCCTGACAACAAAGGAGACACAAATATGCTGGAGAGAGAATACAGATTGCCTCAGATTTAGACCCTGAGCTAAGTGGCATTATATGAGGAAAGCATAATGAGTTTGGATTGACAGCAGGAAATAAAGGAGAAGGGAAGAACTTGTTAAAATTTTTGAACCCTTTAGTGGTTTTGAAAATATAAATTTGTGCCAGTTTGTCCTCCTCACAAGTGGAGGTATTGTGCAAGAGATCATACATAACAGGCCTCTTGGAGAAGAGGAGATAGTTGAGTCCCTCTGGGGTTGGTCCTAAGGCCACTGCCATTCATGATTTATGTGGGTGACCTACCAGTAGGACAAGAATCATACCTGAATATGTTTATGGATGATACTAAACTTACAAGAGAGGTCAGGTGTCTCCAGGATTATGAGAACCTATAAAGATAACTAATCTTCACATGTGGGTAATAACTAGGCTGATAAAGTTCAGATCAGCCAGATGTGAGGTGAAAAGGGTGACATTGTAAAAGGAGACCTACTTATGACTACCATCTAGTCAGGAACAAATTGCAGGATTCAACATGTGAACAAATTGCAGGATTCAACTTGTGAGAGACTTTAGGGATAGATATACAGTAGCACCAAGCATATTCCCTTGCCATCTCTTGGGGACTGTTGCAACAAATTATGTAGTGGTCAGCATCCAAATTACCTTCTGCAGTATAGACAAGAAGTGTTTAGAAAAATATTTACAGCATAAGATAGATCTTACCTAGAGTATGCAGCACCATTCTGGTCTTTCCACTTGAGGTAATGTAGAAATCTGTTAAGAAGGTTTAGGAGTTTGTAGCAAAAACCAGAAATAAGGGAGAGAGGTTAGATATCATGGAATTTCCCACATCAGTAGGAGGTTGGAAAAGGGAAGACATGACAACATTGTGCAAATTGCTTGAAAGACACAGTTCTTAAAAAAGTGGAAATGTCAGATCAGTGAACATAATGGAAACTACATAAGCTAGTTTCAAAGGATGTGTGGTAATACTTTTGTGAGATAAGAATTGCGAATATGTTGTACACGGTATGAGCCAAAACCTTAAGTTAACGCTTTACAGATTGTTTTAACAGATTATGTAATACAAAAGAAAGATTAAGAGATGAAGCCTCACAAGTTCAGATCTCCCTCCTCTTATTGGCCTTACAAATTTAGATCTCCTTCCTTGCATTGGCCTAACAAGTTAAGATCTCCCTCCTTGTATTGGCCTCACAATTTTAGATCTCCCCCCTCTAATTGGCCTCACAAGTTTAGATCTCCCTCTTCTTATTGTCCTTCTCAAGCTCAGATCTTCCACCTCTTATTGGCCTTTGAAGTTTAGATCTTCCTCCTCTTATTGGCCTTACATATTTAGATCTTTTTTTTTCATTTACCTCACAAGTTCAGATCTTCCTCCTGATATTGCACAAATAGGAAAGTACAGAAAAAAAAAGGAGGGCACTCACAAAACCAAGATATGGAATGAAAAAAGAAACATTGTCTTTGAACCCAGATTAACGAAATGTACTACCAGAGTGGGTTGTGTACAGCCACAACATTAATGCCTTTAAGGCCAGATGTGATAAGTACATGATAATAAAAGCTATAGGAGGTCAGCCTTAGGAGCCTCTAACCCCCAAGACCTCTCAGTCATTCTTAAAAGTAAGGGTGTTTGTAAGATAGGCATAGGAGAGTCAAGCACATAAGAGGAAGGAGATTTAAAGTGATTGGATGAGTATATTTATCAGGAAGAAGGTAGTGAGAATAAGGATGAAGAGATGGAAGGTGAACATGTTATCTGGTCAAGATCTTGTACTTGCCAGCTACTAGGAGTGTGATAGACAGTGTTAAAGATTTATGCAGATGATGCTGTGTTTTTACTCATTTCCTCATGCTCATTATGAGCTAGTCCTAGTATCCAGGGGTTTAGAATCAGAGCGTATTATTTAAAAAGATGTTAGAATCCTCCTTAGACCACTTCCTTATATAAATGATACTGTTAAGAGGACTTATATGATTTCATTGTTTTACTTTTCTCTGTATCCCAGGTGTTGGCTTTGGGTTGATATATGTCCCAGCTGTGATTGCTACAGGCTTCTATTTTGAGAAGCGTCGTGCTCTGGCTACTGGCATTGCTGTATGTGGCTCTGGTATTGGCACCTTCATCTTTGCACCCCTGAACAACTACCTCACAGCAACAGTGGACTGGCGGTGGACCCTTGTTGTATATGCAGGTCAGTGATTATTGTATATTATTACTAGCGGTTATTATTATTATTATTATTATTAAAAGGCATCCACAGGATTGAGTAAGTTGGGTATGTTGGGCAGTGTGCTGTTAGAGGACTGAAACAGGGCATATGAAGTGATGAGGGGAACCCATGCAAAGGTCTGTTAGGCCTGATTGTGAACAGTGGTTTATGGTTTTGGTGCATTAAACATGACAGCAAGAGGATGATTTGAGCAAATGAGGCCAATTCTTCATCTGCTCCAGGCTCTACCTAACTAGTGTGAGAAATGGCTGACAATTGTGAAA
>JAUUDW010633492.1:0-11192 GCA_032361385.1 Panulirus guttatus
GCTTAGGTGGTTTAAGAAAAGGCTTCATGGCAAATGATATGAAATAGTCTTTCGCTGAACATTTTTCCTTAATCCTGCTTACTCTCATTAAGAATGATTCACTTTATACCAGTAAGATCGATCTCCTTCTCTGTTGAATTCCTTAGTATTTTGGGTAGAAATATTCACTCCGTCTTCTTGGTTTGAATTCAGACCACAGGGGTTTACTATCCGATCATTCTTTTACCTGGGATAGGAAGATGAGGAAAAGGCCTCACATGTCGCCGAACATGTAGACTTTTCATCAGAACCAAAGACTTCTCAAATTCCCGAAGAAGACTTTGCCATCCCTGTGAATAAAGCTTCGGAAAATTCGTTTCTGTTTTCCGTTATAAGCCATTGCGTGCAGACGCTGCGCTACCGTCCGGAGGAGAACGTTTGGTCATTATTCACGGGGAGAGCCATATTCCCAGCGGTGAAAGTGTCGCCAGCCTCCCCGGTCATTGTCTCATCTGACGATAACTGCTTCGTTTATTGAAAAGGAATCGATATCGCACGCTGGAATATCTCACGGGGCCAATACGTACCTTGATATCTCCCTAACCAAGTCCGCTCCGCAATCCACCCTTTGCCATAGTCAGCGACACAGTTTCCAATATGAACGAGACTATAGAAGAGTCTGATATTTGTGGCACAGCCCAGCCCGGATGATGGTGACTCCAGCGTGTCATATGCGAGAGAGTGAACCCTACAGTCATCCGTCTTAAGGCAGTACTTCAAGATAAGAATACCCACAAGTTTTCTTCATATCGTCTTACAGCTCATAATAATGCTGGTGCGGGCGACAATGGAACAAAAAGTTTTAAGTTGTGCATTTAGAGGACACAGGGAGAGGGGAGAGAGTTCTGGGGGACATCTTGGCCATTATTGATAATGCTGAGTAGACCACAGCATCCAGGGTGCAATAAAAGATACGACAGAATATCGTCACAGAGGCAAAGGAGAAGAGGTTCCAGAGGTGTGCCAGTTATATCGCCATGGTGACAGAAGTCTGTGACAAAAGAATTATACAGCGAGTGATATCGAGAAGGGTTGATAGAGATGTGTGACAGGGAGAGCTGTGCTGCTAGTTATATGGACGGGGTGATAAAGGGGCTCAGGTACATTATATATGGCCGAAAAAGATTCCAGGCAATAAACAAAATACGCTAAGAAAGTTGCACAATCTTGTCCATATCGTGAAGCGATATCAACGGCCTTTGCCTTTAAAGGGATGACAATATGAACTTAATTCAGTTTCAAACATGAAATATATTTTCCCCACTAATCTACTCAGGTAAACTTTCACAAAGCCTCGCGTTGAGAGATAACTTACTGTGTTACGAAAAAGTGCCATTATTTACAGGGGCTTTTACGAGGATATGATCTCGTTAATGTTTAACTAGAATTTATGGCAAATTATTTATTTACGAGACGGAAAATATTGCCGCAGAGACAAAATCATGAACTGTCTCTATTTCAGTCTCATTCTATGTCCCTTTCTACGGAAGCCGACATGGCATAAACAAAATCATGCATCAGTCATGATAGTATCGGGTGAAAAGGTAAGATTAATTACTATTAGCAAAAGAGACTGCAGGAAGCATTTATCTGAGCTCCTCTGGTGTTTGTGAATCCAGAGTCTCTGAAGATGGAAAGGTTTTAAGGAAGGGGAGAAGACGAAACCCGGAAATGAAGTCTTTGGTCAAATTATCATTTCTTCGTTGTAGTTGCTCAACCAGTTATAGAAAAGTGTCCTATGGTGCTTCCAGGGATCGATCCCTACGTTTCTATGTCTGTACTTCCTGGTGAGGTGAACGTCATGGAAGTTTTATGCGGCAGAGTTCCTCACTTCCATGGGTACATCTTACTCTCACCCTCACCACCAGTCCTTTCACACTCTCCCTCCTTCCTCCTCCTCCTCCTCCTCCCTCCACCTCCCAGGTAGTATGCTAAGGGATCTGTAATGTTGATTTATATTCTGCAGCAAGAGCACCCGCGAAAATTATTTTCCTCTCTGACTGGCGTGTGAACGATAAAGTATGTTGGTAGCGGGGAATTTTGCATCTGAACCTGAAACCTTCACAATCCACTTATTTCCCGAGGCTCAGGCCGTCACTCTGAAGATGACATGGTATTACGTTTTTATAAAGGCGACCTGTTTTTCCCAGCGCCACTGACCGAGAGAGAGAGATAGATAGATAGAGAGAGAGAGAGAGAGAGAGAGAGAGAGATATAAAAAGAACTGTAACGAGGTTACTCGCTGGATGAAATAGAATCTTCATTCACATTTATCTAGATAATCATAACTTTTTTGAGAGAAAATTCTCTTTTGGCTTTTATGATATTAGCAAGCAAGTGACTTTCGTCCGTGAGTGGAGCCTTCAACATAAAAAGAAGAAGAAGAAAAAAAAATAGGTTACACCAGTGTTGAATTATCCTGTTTGCAAAGAAGTATTACCCATTGCTTAAGAGACAAATACTATACC
The DNA here is from genome assembly GCA_032361385.1 of Panulirus guttatus. NCBI lineage: Eukaryota > Metazoa > Arthropoda > Malacostraca > Decapoda > Palinuridae > Panulirus > Panulirus guttatus. The sequence goes on from JAUUDW010633492.1 coordinate 2,508, forward strand.
TCCTAGTTTCGCTTCTTGACAAAGAATAGTTTGAGTCAGTTTGATATTTCCTGCTCCTAAGACTTGTTTTTAAGCTCCGGCATTAACGCTGTTTTATTTTCCTTAATTATCTTACCTTAAGCCTTTCTTGATCTTTTTGATGATTTGGAGAGCCAGAACTATTCCACACACTCAGGACCAAGTCTTCGTAGTGAGTAGGCTAAAGTAGGAACAGTATGGCATTGAACATCTTATTATGAAAGTTTAATGCATATGAACACTGGAATGGCACGCTTTCCGAGGGACGGTTATACATCGCTTAGTTGATCAATGATGACTACTTTTGTTTACTACAGGATCCTCATCATGCACCCCTACAAGGGGCTTTTTCCCGAACCTCATGTGTTTGTATTTCCTATCTTTATCTATTGTGTTCATATAGAAGTAGATACAATGATACTATTTCATACATCTTGGATCCGATTGACAATACTTTTTTATTATTCTTAAAATATTTCAGTCTCAGGCAAATCATTTGAAATTTTCCTATATTATTTGTACATTTTATGAAAAGAACTGAACTAAAAATCGAACCTCGTAGGACAATGCAAATTACACTAACGTATTCGAATGTCATTTAGTACTAATTGCCATTATCTATCAGTAAGCCACTCAATTACACCGGTACCATCAAGATCAATCAATATGATCCCTACGTTCCTTTTCTCTACTTTGATATGTCTCTTTTTTCTTTACTTTATTGCTTTTACGTTCAGCCACGTACATCTAACTGATGGAAGAACTTGAACATTTAGTTCCCTCTACATTTCCAAGACTGGCGTAATTTTGCGTGTCTTTGTACAGCTCAGACTTGCCATCAAGACATATGGCACATAGCAACTACCGTGACACTTCCCAAATTCTTTCTAATCCAAAAGGATCTGTAGTGTCAGTTTCGGTAGCTGTTGCTATGGTTAGATTATCAGCATCTCTGGCTGGGTTATCTGCTTCCCTTTTCATCTATAATAATCAATGATCCGATTTCTAAAAGAGGCATAGAAAATGGGTGTCGTTCAACACCCAACAAAAAAATATGCCCGTCGCTCCGAAGTTCAGTCTATGAGGAATGTTTCTGGGACATTTTCAGTCCTGAGATACCGTTCAATCAGCGAGAGTTTACGTACAATTCTGCTCCAGCTGTTTTTCCACTTAGTAGTTTTGGCATGAAATCCACGCAGAGGTGGGGGCCGATTCGGCCTCCCTTGAGATCTCGAAAACTGCAGGATCAACATTTGCTTATCGAAGATGCAAAGTGATTCTTGTGGGATCGACTTCCCTATACTTTCACAATCTCCCAAGAGTTGCCAGAACATGCAGACCAAAGATTAGGAGAATGTTAGATCGTGGAAACGTCATCAATCATGCCGATTTCGATGAGTAGTTTCCGATATAAAAGTCGCATAATGCTTAAAAGAAAATCAGCTTGATTTCTTGTGCAGCGATAAAGTGACTACGTATATGGTCTGATAACAGTCTTGAACTCACGACTGAAGTTCATGTGTTCAAATTCATTCGAATGGTTGTTATAAATTGATAGCTGACGACCTTAACGATCCGAAAAGTAGGCAAATGATAATCAAATAACCTTTAAAGGGGCCGGGATGGCAGAGACAGAGGTATGAATAGTGGCAGGAGGGATAAAACTATAACATTTTTATATCACATGTGTATTATTCTTTTTTTTTAACAGTTACTTTACTTCTTGAAATGTCATTTTATGGATTCAAACACTGATAAAGGGAGAAGGGCAGATGTAGAACAGCAATAACGGGAAGGAGAGTTATTAAAAAAACCTAGGCTAATTTGATTACATTTTGTATTATCCCCGTATTTTCTACATAAACAGCAGCAGTCTAATAGAATCGCAGCAAGTCTCGGTGAAGCCATCTCCTCTCACCCTCACCCGAACTCCCAAATCTCGCCCTTCCACAAAGGCCCTCTCTCCCTGATTTCATCATCTCCTCCCAGTTTACTTCACACCTCAACCACCCGTCCAGCAGTTCGCCTTCCCCTTCCTCGTGAGACCACTTTCTCTTCTCCCGCCCCCGCTTGCCCTACTCACGAGTAAGCCAAAAGAGAGAGTATGAAAGAGAGTATGAAGTAAGTATTGCATGATACAGTAACCGAAATCCTAAAAGATTTTATAGATATGTCAATAATAAAAAATATATAAGGTGCTGGGTAGAATCCTTAAAAAAACGAAGATGAGAAACCCACTGTAAATGATAAAAACATAGCAGCAACCTTGAGCAAGTTGTTTAGCTCTGTTTTCACAATAGGAAGGAGCAACACGAATTCTGAGACAGTAATAAATAGCCCTCACAAGATGCAAGAATTCACCGTCACAGTTAGAGAAGAACTAACACAGAGAGATAAGTTAAAGACTAAGAAAAGTCCAGGTCTTGATCGTTTCTATCCACGAGTATATAAAAACGTCAAACATGAAATTGCCGGACCGTTAACCTACATTTTCAATAAATCTTTCCAGAATGGAATAGTCTCGCAGGACTGAAGACTGGCAGACGTCACTCATGTATTCAAAAAGGGAAGCTGTGAAAAGCCAGGCATTTGCCGTCCTATTAGCCTCAAATCAATTATATATAAGCTTCTGGAGTCTATTGTAAGTGATAAAGTCGTAGCCTACTGGGAACACTGCCAGATCAATAATGTACTGCATGGATTTAGAAGGCATTGATCATGCCATACAAACCTCCTAGAGTTTTATCATAAATTACTCAATACCCACGACAAGACAAAAGTAAGAGATATTATATTTCTGGACTTCCAACAAGAATTCGACACAGTCCTCCACGTTAAACTGACGCATAAAGTCAGGGCTTTAGCGAATACTGGTTGCATAAGAAACTAGATAGAAGCCTGGTTACGTGATAGGAGGCAGAGTCGTAATGAATGATAAATCATCACCGTGGTCACTCGTTATTAGTGGGGTCTCCCAACGATACGTCCTTGGTCACATACTTTTCATCACTGATTTTTACAATACCGATGTAGGGCTGTATAGCTTAGAGTCCAAACTTGCAGAAGACACAACGATCGGCAATGCCATATCAACTGAAGAAGATAGGCTAATTTTGCAAAAGGATATAGATAATATCAATGAATGGTCTAAAAAATGGCAAATGCCATTTAAAGTCAATAACTGTCAGCTGTTACAGGTGCGGAACCTCACTAAAATATTCGATTACGAACTGATGGGTCACAAAATAAAGGACAACCCTTGTGTCACTGAGGGATCTAGAGGTCATTTTCTCCAACAATTTAAAATTCTCCCAGTAATGTAATGAAGCTGCCAAGAAAGCAAACAGGATATTAGAATTTATAAACAAGCTTTTCACACAAAAGTTAGGATGTGATATTGCCACTATACCTAAGTCTAGCTAAACCCTATCTTGAATATGCAGTGCAATTCTGGGCCCCCAACTTAGGCAAGGATATTCTTAAACTGGAAATAGTGCAGCGAAGAGCAAATAAACTGTTTCCTAGCTTGCGTAACAAACCATATGAGGACAGATTGCGAGAATTAAACTTGTTCTTTCTATGCAAGAGGCGACTCTGAGGCAAACTAACAAAATGTTTTATAATACTTAAAGGATTCAGCAACGTCGATATTGAAAATTTCTTTACAGTAGCGCCAGCACTACCAAAGAGAGGAAATGAAATAAATCTTAAAAGGTTGCCGAAGTAATCTGGGCTGTACGAAATATTTCTTTACCAACGACATTACTGATGCGTGGAATAAGCTCCCGGAACATGCTGTTTATAGTAATACTCTTAATATCTTCAAAATTAGGCTTGGCCATCACTCATCACTCTCGGGTACTGAATATTTCATTAAATCAATCATCATAATGTAATGGTATATTATGGTACTTTCTCAACCATTGATCTTTCTATGGCCTTGCTGCGGTAACATACCAACTTTGATTAACCCATGTCGCCTGCTGTAAAAGAGCAAGAAAGAATTACTCTGTCATATTTCAACATCAGGAATAATAAAGACATGGTAAGTCGAGAAGCTGAAGCCCAAGTTTATCCTTGCTATTGTATTTATGAAAAGAAATGAGGGGATACGTGACATATTCATGTTCATTCTACTTTATGACTTTCCTGTTAAAGTTTTCCTCAAGCATATTAATTCTGTAAAGTATTTTTTCTCTACCTGTTTCATGTCCAGCGTGTTGCCAAAGGGAATGGAGGGTGGGGAAAGAGCCTTTATTTTGCTGTTTTTTTCTTCCACGGCTTTTAAGGGGACTGACTTCTTTTTCTTTTAGCAGCGTTAAGGCTAGACCTCCTCGCTTGGATCTTGGTTCTATGTGGTCTGTGTATCAGTGTAACTCTGTGTAACTCATCAGTCATTCTCTGAGTCTCTACTGTCTCCGGATTTCTGCACGGTGCCCCTGTCATGCATGTCCAGACCTCTATACATGGTAATCCTTTGCACCTGCACACACACACAGACGTGTAGCCTTGGATACATGAAGACCTCTGACAACAGAATGTTGTAAGTTCTACCAGTCCAGCTTGGGAGGGTTGGTCGAAACCTTAACCCGATACAACGTCATCTGCATTTTAGATGTTTAGTGCCGAGTGTTTCTTGTCTGTATTTTCAAATGGGGAAAGTATTTTCCTACCCTCACCGAAGAATATATTACGCAAGAAAACATTCAGAGAATATGATGTCCAACTATGGAACACGAACATACATCCCTTAATCTCTGAGACTGAATAGAATTAGATAAATACGCTTCACGTACTTGTTTTACACCGATTAATTTTAAGGACGTCAGGTATGGTAGACGTGACTTTGCTATGGTAACTAGTTTGTAGAGCTGGCAATTATAAGTGCTGAGGAGACGAGCGTGGCGATGGAGACGCGAGAGAGGCCGAGTGTGCAAGTAATATTAGTTTGATCTTCAGTTCAACCTTTACATCAAACATGCTAACTTCAAAGCATGAAGAAGCTAACTGCAAAAGATCTATTTATCATGGTTTCAATTTTTTTTTTCTGATTACTGCTGTTCGCGATTTTTGAACCTGGATAAGACTTACTGAATATCCACATTGGATGTCGATGTTCTGAACAGCTGCTTTCCACAGAAAAAAAAAATATTACCATTATATTCTTTATCTAAAAGATATCAAATAATTAACTGAAGTCATTTTGGTGCGAATCCCCAGAGCTTTGTTTCGCAACGAAATGATTTTCAAGTAGAAAAGAAATCGTGAAATATGCAACGCATCATTAATACTATGACATTCGATACATGTTGTACTTTTATTTACAGATGTTTGAATAACAAATAAACGCAGGTATAAAGCGTGAGCAGTGCCGACAATATGATTGTATGAGGCTACATTTACAGAGTCCTTTGACCGTAAGAAATCGCTGTATGCAACGCAGAACCAGGCGGCCGTGGCTGGAAGTGTAGCGACGATGGAACCTCACAACCCAACATAATGCCCAAAGCTCCTGCACCGGACGGAGGAGTTGAACTTGCAGTATGGAGGTGTTGGAAATCTTTACGTTTCCACAGCCAGATTTTTTATACATGCAGGTGCAATGGAATGCCATGCGCAGAGGCGTGCACTTGCATGAAGGGGACACCTCGCAGATATCTATAGGGACTACTGTCCATCAGTAGTGACTTAAAGGAGGACTGATGACGTATGACCTCTCCATTACCTTCTGCTACGTTTGTATTTGACAGTTCTTGTGTATGTAGGAAATATTGGGACAATATAAGGTGTGCCTATGGCATAATATTTTCTTTTTTTTCCCTAAAATAACCCCTTTTTCTGTTGACGTGGATCCTCCTTTGCCTCTTTCTCAGTCTCCGAAACTATGATTAATTTAGAATTCTTGGGTAAAGTTATCGCTGAAAGTAATTATTCAAGAGTGATGAAAATATACGTAAACTTTTGTCCTTCCTACCATTATCCCTGTTTCCAACCTAAGTCACCACAACCTCTTGGCGCAAGCAGTATAGAACATTATCATGTAAATGGGCATCGTTAATAAGGTTACAATACGCAAACATTATCCATTTTTCGGTTTACTATATTCGCCTCTGTTTCCTTTTACAATTTTTCGCGGGTTCAAAAGGAAAGTTTTACGACAAAGATCATTCTGCTCCCGCCCTCGGTGAACTAAATTCACTCGGTGGGTCTCCAGATCTCACGGTTTTGAAGTTAAATTCATTGCAATAAAAAAAAGAGCTGCAGGAAAATTGGTCGTACATTCCTACTGTTCCCGCAATTCAAATGTAAATCAGGGCTATAAAAGTTCCAAAGATATTCCCCAAGTACTCTTAAGCAACAAACTTTGTAATGAGAGCTGGTTGAAACCATCTGATTTTACTGGATCACAGAATAGTATAGCTTGAACACTGGCTTAATGGGTTATGAAAATATCTGCTTCCTATACTGTCTCCTTGTTTTACTCATTCTACGAATCTTTGTACATCAGAACATCAGATTTCCCGCTTTGCTTTAAGAGTACTAACACACTGGAACCCTCCAGGCACCTTGTCTGCTCGCTCCTGCTGAGGGCTACCACACCCTCCCTCACCACCACCACACCTTCCTTGGCTTCCTCATCACTACCACACCCTTCCACTCTGGCTATCGCACCCTCCCTCACCACCACCACCATCACTCCCTCTTTCCCTGGCCAGCACAACCTTTGTGCAGTGGCTCCTACCACTCACCCTGCTATTTTCCCTCTCTGTACTTTTCATATAGCAGGCATAGCCTTTGTCATATCATCCTCTTCCCTATACTTATCCCCCAACATCCTTGCTTCTAAGTATACTGTACAGACGTTCAAGTATTTCTTTTCCCGCATCTTTTAAAATACCCTCTCCTTCACTGCTAATATTCTAATCTTCTTTTATCACAAGCCGTATTACAGTTTTGCCTTGCACAACACCAGTCCTGAAACAAACCTCACCTCTGCATCTTTTTCACCTTCAACAGAGCTGGTTATTCTCCCTTCCTGCTTTCATCGATTTTTCCCTGCAACAATGACTTGCTCACCTTGTGATTACTGGTGTGCACCAACGTTCTAAGTGTTTTAATCAGGAGTTTACATCCTACGCCCCTTTGCCCTCCTTTCATCACAAATTTCTGGAGAATTCAGCTTCTCCTTCCAAGCGCTAGATTTCTCCTCAGCCATCTTTCGTACACCTTCATTCCACAGCGTTGCTCCTCTCTCTCAACACGCCTGCTCTCAATTGCCACAAAACTCAGTGGCAGCTTCTGTTAATGCACTCCTCCCAACTGCCTCCACGTATCCAAACCATACGTTGAATTCTCTTTCTTTTTCACGTAAATTCTCTTAGATAGATGTTAAGGTTAACAGGCTCATTCCACAATTTCTCGTTTCATACTTTCTTTTCCCATTCACTTCTCTAATAGTATGCCATCTACAGGTAAAAGTCTAACCTTCATAGTCCAAAAGTATGATCAGAAAATAGTCTCACGTAACCGTGTCACAGAATGCAGATCATACACACTAATTATATTCTTTCTTATCAGCACTGTATGAATTATATTCTTGAAATGCAATATATCGGGTTGTTGCTGCTTACACAGAGAGAATGAAAGTATTCGCTCTCTCTCTCTCTCTCTTCTCTCTTTCGGCGAGACGTGTTGAGCTTGCCTCCAACCAGTCAGTCAGGCTCCTTGTGTTCCACCCAAGTTATATATTAAACACAATAGCTCGCGCTCCACGCCTCCCTCGCTCTCTTTGTACGATGGAGTTTATTGAAGACTTTTTCCTACACTCGGGATATTGTGCAGGGAGGGTTCTGCCTCTTTTTTTAATATGTTGCTAGACATGAGGAGGGAGGTAAGTGCTTGCAAAATTGATGTCAGTCATGCATGTGCCAGAGTTCCTGAAATTGAAAATGTAGTTGCCTAAACTATTGCAAGAGGCAGAAAATGCGGACGGAGAGAGAGGATTATAAAACTGCAAACTCTAGACACAATGTTGATAAATCTAGAGGTACAGACTGAAGGAGAAAATCTGTGTTAGTACGTAACTGAATAACGAGTAAGATTATACTGAGAGAAAATGTACGAATACGGATGTTTCCTTGCTAGGGATGCACTGCAACTGATTGTAGGTGTATAGCCTGTTTGAACAGAACATTAGAAAAGAACATAACAGTACTACTAACAAAATACCGACATGAATAAAAAGTATCTAAGATGAAAATTCGTATTTTAACGTAATGCACCCAGCCTGGTACACGACACGTCTGAGAAGGAAATTGGAATTTGGTCACATCATACTGGATAAGTCAGGAGAGTAAGTGAGCAATACACAGTCTCTCTCGACACTAACATTAACATAAACACTTAACTATTGTCTCGGCCACGATACTGGGCAACAGGTAACAAAAGAAAGAATGAAATAGAAATAAAGAACATTGTACTCTATGTAAAGCCATAATCATAAGATGAAAATTGAAAAAAAAATGCTTTTATCATCGTTACTTAAGATTCACGGGAGTTCGTGTTCGACCTGAAAAATGATAGCCAGCTTACATCCAAGAGAGCTTGTTATACTTCAAATCAGGATTCGTTCGATGAGCTTCAGCAGCGTAAAATGTGGAATATATA
>JAUUDW010633514.1:0-11191 GCA_032361385.1 Panulirus guttatus
ATATCTGTGTGTGTCATAACTCCATACATGCTGAGAAGATCCCAAGAGTGTGCACCTGCGTATGATTTTTTAAATTTCGTGTATGTGTGCGTGTGTCTGTAATTACTATCCGTACTTACTTTTTCATACCGTGCAGGGAGGGAGCTTTTCACTCGCTAAGGCCTATCTCCTGAACATATTTACAACATCTTTCTGTTTATTCCATTCATTCACCACTGTTACACTATAAAACGTACTTCCTTACATCATTTCTAACAAGCTTCTTGCTTCATATCGTGTTATGTCTTCTGGTTGTCCTGTCCCTACATCTTTTTAAGTCTACGTTATCGACCTCGTTTTAAAACCTAAAGGGCGAGATGAGGTTTCTAGCCTTCCCTGTAACTCAGCTCTCTTGCTTATCGTACCAGTCTTGTTAAACTCCTCTGGGCCTTCTCTACTATCTCTCTCAAGATCTCTTCAAAAGCTGTTCATACCTTCCTGTTGCAGGTGGTGGGTTGCCTCCGGCTATGTAGGTATTACCGGTATCACCCACCTGGGTATCGGGAGCTGTGCAGTGAGTCACCAATTCATTGGCTGTCAACTGACACTCATTTGCCCCAGGATGCTGTCTCTTCTCACTACCTCACTCAGACTAGGGTTGCTGGCTTTCATGTCACAAACACACAGTTTGTCCTTCTCGCACATAACGCACGACAACACGTAACTCACACGACTCGTTCTTCGTAACTTTTCCTGTGGTGAGCGGCAAGCGTCACTCTTGCCTCTTGGGAAAATCTCGTAGTGAGATCTTGTAAGTCTGCTCTCTCTTATCATATAGAGAATACTCAGCCATTACCGTCACTCTCAACCTGTCATACCGGATACTCGCAAAGATTAATCTTGCACTAGTACCCTGGCAGATGATACATGTTTCCCGTGCTGTAACGGTTAGCGTTCCGGACTGTGACGCGTTCATGAGTCGCCAAAAGTCGAGGGCACAGGTTCGAATCCTAGTTGCGGCAGTCGGTCCACAGTCAACCCACCTGTTCATCCACCCATAAGGGTTGAACGATAAAATGGGTACCTGGCTTAGGCCGTCTCAGCTAACATAAAAGAACAGTTATCCTTCATCAACCTTCTCCTGCGTGATCATCTTCACCATCTTGTAAGTCTGATTTCACATTCCGCTTTCCGTCCCAGCCAAGGGTCACATTGCCTCAGCCATGTCTAACAAAAAACAGTGTATTTTTCCTTTTCTGAAATCATTTACACTCATCTCACATTCACCAGCTATTCGTATCTCATGCCACTCCCCGCACTAACGTATATCTCGTGCTGAAGAAGACTGGAGGTACACAGTGTTTGCCCTAGGGTAACATGTGCCTTTTTTGGGAATGTTCGCAGACTTGGGGTCCCAAGTCTCAACCCCCAGCACCAGCGGAACAAGGCAGAGACGCCCATCTCCTTGTGGCAGACTTGCTACCTTGTGGTCACTCAGGAGAATATGCTTCCCTACAGCCATCGGTTCCAGAGGCGCCCAACGTACGGTGATAAATCTACATACTGTTTTCTCGAGCCGCAATCTTCTTTATAAAAGTAACCAGTTTATTCTCAGTAATGTTTCTTTCTTATTACTGTTGTTCTCTTGAGTATTCTACAGCAGTGATTTCATGAATATTATTACTCAGTTCCTGTACATTTCAGTATTATTCCGCACAACTGATTGGTGCTTCAGGCCCCTTGAACGCCAACAAGAACTTCGTCAGGAGTGATCTCTTGGCTTCCTACAGCAAGCTTACCGTGAGCCTGGCCCGATCTTTCCTTACTGCCCTCGGGCTCCGGGGTCCAATTTTGAGCGTCTCCTGCTTGTGAAGATTGACAGACACTTGCTGTTGGGTATCAGTAACTCTCCCATCATGAATCTTCGAAATACTTTTCTCAGGAAGCCCCGAATCACTGCCTCACAAACCCTCCTACCGCTGTCAAGCAACTTTCCAGGAAAGCCTCGAAGCATTCTCCCATGGAACTGCGAACCACTGTCCAGTGAAGCCTGCACGTAAAAGATGGATTTGTGCCAGACACATGCGCTCGACGGGCGGCCATATTCAAGGTCAATGGACCATGAACTGGGTAAGGAAGGGAGATGGGAAGAGAACGTGTGGTTGTGAGAGAGAGTGTGGGAGAAAGTGCAAGAGAGAGAGAGAGTGTGTTAGAAAGTAAGGATATGAGGGAAAATGTGTGTGAAAGTGAAGCTATGAGAGAGCTTCTGATCGAGTGAGGGTATTAGAGCCAGTGTGTATGAAAGTGAGGATATGAGCGATGTCTTGTGGAAGAACGAAGGTCTTAAGGTGAGATATATTGTCTTGAAGAAATCGTATAAGGAATAGTGTGGGCTGGAGGAGAACATGAAGAACTGAAGGATAAATAAGAGGAACAGTGAAGGAAGAGTGACACACCGAGGATTAGAGACAAGAGAGAATTTGGAGACAATTACCTTCTGATGTATCTATAGAAACACAATTGTATATCCACCACGGGTAGGATTCGAACCTTGGGAGGGGCGTCCAGCTAACTCGGCCACAATGGGGATAAAAGACATGCCAGTAGGTCATTAGTAAGCTAGATCCTTTAACCTCCGAGTGGCCTGGGTAGCCGGGCGACCCTACCAGGGTTCGACTACGACCCGTCTTGTGTATGTTGTGATGTACAGTGGAGTTCAGGAACGAATTATCGAAAATGGTGAAGTAATAATCGAGGGAGCAAAACTCTCGAGAAACATGAAAGCTGTAAAGCTGATCAACGAATCATTAAGCGTACTCCCCAGGAACTAAGCGTACTCCCCAGGCACTAAGCGTACTCCCCAGGCACTAAGCGTACTCCCCAGGCACTAAGCGTACTCCCCTAGCACCAAGCGCACTCCCCAGGCACTAAGCGTACTCCCCAGACACTAAGCGTACTCTCCCAAGCACTAAGCGTCCTCCCTAAGCACTAAGCGTACTCCCCAAGCAATAAGCGCACTCCCCAGGCACTGAGCGTACTCCCCAAGCACTAAGCGTACTCCCCAAGCGCTAAACGTACTCCCCAAGCACTAAACGTACTCCCCAAGCACTAAGCGCACTCCCCAGGCACAAAGCGGACTCCCCAGGCACTAAGCGCACTCCCCAGGCACTAGGAGAACGATCTCACATTTTGTGGGTCTATGCACGTCAACGGGGTCTCACAATACAAATCATAAAACACTTTCATGCGGCACCGGATAATGAGGTATGATTATTTCCTGACATTGAAAAAAGAGAGTAATTATATAGGGAATTTGCATGATGGAGTTGGTGCTGACACACGACATGTCGAAAACACACTCTGACCCTTTGGGGAAGCAACAAAAAATAAGTTGCAAGATCAACAGAGTGGTATATGAGGAACAACATATCCATTATGAACAGATTTCCTGAGCATCAAGATTAGATTTCCACCGTATATATGGAACAGACACTTTGATTAGTTTGACCATAAATCTAAAATCAATTATTTTCTTACTTAAGATTTATGTAATCTTTATCAATGTTAAAGTCATACCAGGAGTGTCTTTTAGCTATAACAACCACCAAGGAAAGCAGAAAATCATCAAAGTGTAAAAAAAAAAAAAAGATGAAAGCTAAGAGCCTCAAAACAAATCATCTTAAAGAATTCCAAGAAAAGGTGTAGTTTATCTGAGTAATGCAGATACAGAGACTTTGGGAGAAACTTGGCGGCCGGTGAAATATTCGATAAACGAGACTGCAGAGGGCTGACGAAAGCGGCATACACCTTGATGAAGCGAGGAAACTGATCTAGACTGCAATTAGAATATAAGTAAATGCCTGAGAAAAAAGGGAAAGAATCCAAACTTCAAAAGCTATATTAAAATCACCGAAATGAATAAGGCAGAGCGGTTGACACAAAGGACCACAGAAGATTCGTGGGAAGGATTACCAAATAAATCCAAAATGGATTGATCTCAAACAACATCATATTGAGACTAGCAAAGTGTTTTAGGACGCCACAGTGTGAAAGGCGAATCATTCAAGATGAAAACAATACAAACACTGGCCCCAAACGAACTCATGAAAAAATACACCGATGATTGTAAACATCTATAGAATGCACCACAGGAGATCTCAGATATGATATGCTTGGTGCCAAAGGAGCCCCTGTTAGTATAGCAAAATGATAGTTGCAGGATGGTTATAAGTAATGCAATAGTAAGTTTCCCTGCGAGACACCTAACAATATTCTTTTTTTTTTAAACAGTGAGTAAAAATGTTATATTCCAAACACTGTGTGTTATAGATAATGCATAGAGTGAAAGAGCAATACGAACAGATTGCAGAAGGCAGAAAATATATCCAGTGCTTTGGCAGGGCGATCCGGGGAAATGTGAAGACTATAGGGAATTATTTTGGTAAAACATGCGTCCACGATATATGAGAATACTGGAGAGAGCAGCTAGAGAGATTTTACACAACTAGAATTTGGGGAATACGAAGGATTATAAGGGATTTCAAATAACGATAGACCACTGAGTCCCTTCGAGGCTGTTCATGATAGAGGAGCAGATATGAAATTCATTGACCAGTATCGTAAGAGTAGAAAGACGTATACATTTAAGACAGAAAAATAATGTAAACTTTTCATGTAGCTAAGGAGGGATGACTGATATCAATCTTGGATCTGACGCGAAATCTATAGCTCGGACACTACTTTCGACCAATCTAGTTGGTAAATAATTCCATATGGTAAAAATCCTCATTCGTGGTAAAACCTTTGCCCTCGAGATTGGAACCATTATTGCGAAGGAAATCAAACAAATCTATCGGTAAGCAGCTCGTTATATAGAGATTATCGAAGCCTGTAACAGATCACTTCATAACTTTTTCTTTTCTGAACTAAATAGGGTAAAGTCGTTTAGCCGGATCTCATGGTAACTGTTTCTAAGATGGGGAATCGTCTTGTTAGCTCTCCTCTGTGCACTCTCCATCCGACGTCTCTTTTTCAAGAAGAGTAACCAAAGCTGAAGACGATACTCAAGATGGGGACGCATCAGTGATTTGTACAGAGTACGGATAATTTCGCTGGACTTAAATTCCAAAAATTTTGTTGACCCTTTTACGTAGCTGCTTCATCACATTGCTTATGTGGCTTTAGATCACCAAAGATCATTACATCCAAGTCGTTTTCCTCATTTACCTTTGTAGTTCACAAGAATTTCATACTGTGGCTTCCCTTTTCATTTCTATTACCGATGTGTAGAGCTTTCCACCTATCGATATCAAAATTCATTTGCCACTTTGTAAGCCCAGTCCATCAGATTGTCTATATCTGTTTAAAGCTGCAGACGTATAATTTCTGTTGTAGATGTATTTTCCAACTTGTTATCGTCTGCGAATTTCGACATCAGTATCTTACAATGCAGCCTATTATCAATATGTAAATGACAACAAGATGTCCATTAAGCTGTGTTTTTCTGTTTTAAAAGCCAAAATCACAATAAAGTAATATGCAAGAACGCTGAACTATGTGTTCTATAGCGTGTTACATTCTATACAACCCGCGACCAACTATCCCGATGTTATTGAGAGCACACCTGGTGTAAACTTCACCATAACCCAGGAGAGAGTGGAAGAATATAGTGGAGATGAAGTAGAGAAGTGAGGAAGTACTATGTGCAAGGAAGAGTAAGGGTATGATGATTAGCGATAAAAAAGATAAAGATTTGAAAGAACGCGTGATAATATAAAAGGGGTTGAGGGTGTAAGAGATTTTGTAAGATAGAGATTATAATGGAGAACACGTCGGCACGGACGAGACGAAAGGATAGGTGAAAGTGAAATGGATATAGATGAGAAAGCGGAGTGGAATGAAGGCATAAGTGACACATTAAGCGTAAGAAGGAAAGAGAGAGAGGGAAGGGGTCTTGCAATCATTGTGAGTCCACATGAAGCTGCTAAGGCGGATGTTTCTAGATCGGTGTTCGAAGTTGTGATGAGATGAAAAGCTATCTCATGGGGTCTCGTTCTCTATGAAACTTTGTTTAAAGCCTCAATACACAGCTGCTGTTCCAAAGCAAAATGATCAGTTAAACAGCTGGGACATATGGCCTGCAGCGTCTCCCCACTGTCCACTTTTACGCATAATGTCCTAACCTAACCTTCCCAAAAGAATACTTTTCATAACTTCTTTTTAATTATCTACATGCAGAGTTACCCGAAGATATATGAATCAAAATATTAATTTCACTTGTTGCTATATTGCAGTAAAGACCTCAAGCCTCTCTATGAGATATTCTGGTCTCATATGATGATCTACCAGTTTGTAATGACATGCCAGTCCTCAGTGATGATGCTCCAGTCCCTAATGATGAGAGTCCAAGCCTCAGGAGAAATATGACAAACCAGGGAAGATGTTCAAGGCCCTTTCCTGAGCCATTATATTTCCAACTGCTTTAGATATATTTCAAGCTATAGAATAACAATTTCTGCTCAGTAAAGAGCTCTTGACTTGAAGGAGGGTGTACCAAACTTTCATGAAGATATGCCAGGCCTCTGTGAATAAAATAAGACATCCTGTGACTCAGAAAAGACATTCCGGACATCATACAAACCATTTCAGACGACGATGAACACATTTCAGGTTTCAGCGGCGGTATTCCACGCTTCGGTGAAGGAATTTCAGCGCTCAATATAGACAACTCAGACCTGCGTGAGGAGTTCCCCAGCTCCACGGATGACATTCCAGGCCTGGACGGAGAACTTTGTCAGGGTTACCAGGCAGAGTGAGGTATGTTTTCTCACTGTTGACCATCCACCATCGGTCATCTCTCACCAATAACTTCCATCTCCGGCACGCGTAGCTCCCTGGAACCGCTTCTTCGTTTTCTCCATCTGTACCACCACCTTCAACACCATCACTCCCACAAGTTCCCACACCATCACCACTACTCTCACACACCACTGCCATCACCATACCCACCACTCTCAGTATATCCTCAATTGTTCTCATCTTTTTATTTAGTCACTCGAGTGGAACCCTATCACAACTTTCCTGAAGTCGCAATACATTCGAAGCATCGCAGTTTTTTCCAGATTAGACAGAAAACAGGTTTATGACACGGAAACACCATCTTGAAAGACCATGTTTTAAATACCAAATCAGGATATGGTTCTGTAGAGGAGTACGTGCTCTTTTCAGTATCACTGATTCACAAGATATTCCCACAAGGAATATAAAGCAGATAGGACGATAACTGAAGAAAGTGACAGACTCTCTGAACACCTAGACTAATCAAGAGTCACCTTGGAAAACGATTCAACACTGGTAGGAGCGTTCCTAAGCCCCTGAACCTAGCTCGGACCGTCGTGGAACACAACACAACACTGGGATCAGAACCCTAGTTCCCTGAACCTGACAAGCACCGTCTTGGGACACAACACAGCAGTGACAGCAAAACACAATCCCTAAACATGCCAACGACTGTCTTGGAACACAGCACAGCTCTGAAATAATCACTCTGAATCCCTGGTCCTGACAAGATTCATCCTGGAAAGCAACACAGCATCGGCAGCAATACCCTGAACCCCTAGACTTGGCAAACAACGTCTGGGTAAAAAAAAAAAACACTGGCAGCAACATCCCGAATCCCTAGATCTGACAAGCACTGTCCTGGGAAACAACTCGACAGTGGCTGCAACACATTGAGCCCTTAGACTTGATAAAGACCGTCCTTGAATACAAAACAACACAAGCACCCACAGCCTGAATCTTTGGAGCTAACAAGGACAGACATAGAACACTACGCAACACTGTCAGCAACACCCTGAACCCTTGGACCTGACAAGCACCATCCTAGGACACAACACATCAATGGCAGTAACACCCTGAACACATGGACATGACAAGGACCGCTGTAGAACACAGCACAACACTGGCAGCAATACCCTGAACTGGAAGCGGACATAGACCGTCCAGGGATACAACACAACATTGGCGGCAACGCATCATAAAATCATTCGGTCCAACATTCCATCTTCATCCAATGTAAAAGATTTTTCTGGAAAAAAGAAAAACTGTCTCCATCCAACACAATTTTCTTTCGATCCAATACAACATAAAGCTGTCTCAGGTAAATACAACGCTCTTTGTCCGACACAAAACTACGTCAAAGCAACACATGACTTTCTCTGCCTTGGTCCAACTCAACCAAACAAAGTTTCGATCCAAACACAATACTGTCTTAAACCAACCCAGCTCAGACTTGGCCTAACAAAACACTATTTCGGTCCAACAAGGCATTGTCTTGACTCAACACTGCTTGCCTGAATAGAATTAGTTTTATGCCACGAGCGAATAATAACTTTCTCCCAGACATGCAGGTGAGCCGTCCGAAAATTCCGGTAGTCCCCGTCTGATGTACACAGAGCCGGGAACCAGACATGCTCCCTTGTCTTGAAGCCTCGAGAGTTCCTCTCCCTGTTCTTCCTTTATCTAAACCAAAGAGTCATCACATTACAGCGCAGTGCCATCTGTTATGTAATGTCTGTCCACCTGGTATAATGACCACTGCTGAGATAGTTTAGCCCCGGGAGCACTGTGCCTTGTTATAGGTGTACAGTCTTAAGAACTTCATCAGTGTTGACCACCAAGGGTTCGTGAACTAATTCGATCGAAGAGTTTGCACAAAATCAGAGGAAGATATTTTGTCCGTTATCCAAAATAGATATCTACACTGCCATTACATTTTAAGTGAAATATGGAGGAATGACATGTGTGGATTATTTGAGTCCATCTCAGAAATGACTCGCTTGAATATAAGCTACGTTCTAAATCCTCCTCCTCTTGCGTCCATCTACAGAAAATACTGTGTCTGTCAACTGGTGTGAGTGTGATGCTACTCGAGACGCTTCTGGTGATGCTGACTCCTTTCTTTACTATAGCAGTTGAAGACTACCATTCAACGTTCTCATGGTTATGCACGTTACTAATACAACTGCAATGTCATCTGACTGGCCCAGATACATCTGACAGCTGTTTGCTTCACAGATGTTTCTCGTTACTGACTGATTCACCCAGA
This sequence comes from Panulirus guttatus, assembly GCA_032361385.1. Classification (NCBI taxonomy): domain Eukaryota; kingdom Metazoa; phylum Arthropoda; class Malacostraca; order Decapoda; family Palinuridae; genus Panulirus; species Panulirus guttatus. The sequence goes on from JAUUDW010633514.1 coordinate 9,086, forward strand.
GAGTTGTTATTATTAACGTTAATCAAAATGATAACCATTGCGCAGTTTACTCATACTGTACTTCACTTTTGTTGTTCTGACAACTGTTTATTTCAGCCAGACACGTCCGGAGACTTTCTTACCTCACTTCTTGTGGCAACTGCTCACCCAGGCTTTTTTATTGTTTCTGTAATCAAGCCAACACTTTTGACTGTTCTTTGGTTATTCCAGGAGCTTCTACTGGTTCAGTAGTTTCTCTGAATGGTTCTAACACTTTTAAGAGTCATCCAGCTGTTTCCGAAAATTGTGTAATTCAGGTAGACAGTCATGATTGTAATGTGGTTCATATAGAGAGCTCTAATGGTCGCCCAGGTCACCCAGATGGGTTGATGGTTACCTTATCCGCTATCACAGATCTGATTGCATTCTGGCTCGCAGGGTAGTTCAGCCAATCATATGTGATGGTTTTGCGTTTATCCAGATATCTATTTGTTCACTCAGACTTATGTAATGAACGTATAGCTCACGTAGAAAAAGTTTATGGTTATGTGATCCACACAGTGTTTTCAGGGTTTCAGTATTTTGCCGGCCGAAAACATGTAACTGTCAACTATCCTACCATCACCTCTCGTCAACCACCCCACTCCGTCTGCCGCAATGTTGCTCGCTTCTTTCTACTCTTCATATTGTATATCGACCACTGACACTCATGGGTTGTCTACGTGTGTCCCCGTTCCTATTAGACCTAACCTCACAGTGCGGATCTGGTTGCTGTTTCCCTTGGATTCTGTGTGTAGATTCGCCATGCGAAGATTGACCGTTATCATGCTTCTTTCTTTCCTTGTATAAGAAAGCTGTGGGATTGTCTTTCGTCTTTTGTCTTTCTCTTCTCCTATAAGACTTCTGCCTTTGAGTGTCTGCACACCATCTGGACCCTGAGGAACTCAGTTCAACCCCTGTTGCATCATTTATTTTTCATATACCTGCTGTGTTACCTTTCATCCGAGATGGCCATGACTGGGGTATGCTTTTCGCACGTGCCAAGTCAGCCACTGTTGATAAAAAAGACACTTTCCGGGAACCTTGAACTTGCACCAGGACCTGCAAAAGGCACTTGAGACTCCCCGGCTCCTCACGATGAGCTCTTGAACCGCCCTCCATGGCGCCCAACACAAGCAGCCATTACACAGTGGCTTTCATCACAATTCTTCCGGTGGAATAAGCAATCTTGCTGAGTGCTTCCGAGGTGGGCTTCTCCTGCCTTTCCTGACCTGCCTCCCCGAGACTCACTCCTCAGGACACACAGGATCAGGATCCTGCCTGCTCCCCCTGGCATCTTCTTTTCCTCTTTTGTTTGGAATTCCCCTTGTTTATAACAGCACCATCCCTACCTCGTCTCTGCTACTCTTCTTCATCCAGATATATTCACTCAGCTCTCATGCTTTCTCCATCGCGTAGCCTTGGACGACATACAGTTTCTCCTGCCACCATCATTTCAGCTTAGAAAATGATCGGACGAACATGAAAAACGCAAATGAATGATTCTTCACAATTAAGTTTGTCTTCGTCTTCCAAAACTCATCTCGTACCTTTGTAAACAGCACCACAGATATACGCAGCACATCAAACAAAACAGTATTGTAGGATTAACATTATAAAGGTGTTCATGCTAGGAAATGGAAATGTGCCAATACATTACACTTGATGTGCGAGGAATGATTAACAACTGTACCTGTAGTTACATCACTATGCATATCAGACACCATGAAACACGTCGAATCTGTTGCAAAATCAGAGAAACAAAGACACACATATGTGTATTCACATCATCAATATAGAGTTTTTTCTTGTATTAGGAAGCCGGAGATAATTCACTGTTCCTATATTTCTGCTTCTTAAAAGAAAGATATATTATGACAAATAGTTTATTGGAATATTAGTCCCACTCTGGCAATATGTCATCACCGATTTCTTTACTAATGGTAAAGATTTCCATGCATCCTTATATTGCAGTTCAGGGCATCAAGGTTATGAACAAAAACGGGATTTCGTTTTCATATTGTCCAAGTAACTCCACTCCCATCCAAAAAAAAAAGTAAGTTTAAGATTATTCTAATTTCCTAATCA
>JAUUDW010633524.1:0-11191 GCA_032361385.1 Panulirus guttatus
CTCTCTCTCTCTCTCTCTCTCTCTCATGTCCTGTTACCTCTGATAAAAACCCTGCTGAACCTACACCTTGTCGTCAAGTTTTTTAGTCTACCGTGGTACTATATCCTGGCTACTCCACATCGTAGCCATATGTGGTCGTCCCCTTATGTCTTAATTGTATCCATCAACCAGTTCCCCTCATCTACGTTTTCACGGAAAATGCATTCGTCTCGTCCACAACTTCTCGCAGTCTTTTAACCATCATTCATTTCTTCACCTCCTTTCCTCTTTGTCTAGCATGTGGTCCTTTTCCAGTCCAAAAATCCTCAGTGACTTACGTCTGTCATCCTCCTGCTTCGCTTATTTTTTCCTCGTACTGGTGTCTTATAAATCCAACAGTGTTATTCATCAGAGTCCACGTCTTTGGTTTTCTCTTTAATATATTTTCTTTCTTTTGCCATCAATTACTGATCCTGTCCACTTTGCACATTTACAAACCGTCCATCTCCCGGACCATAGTTTGTCCCTGATTTTTCTGTCCATGTACATTAACTAGTTTCCCCGAGTCCTGCTTGACTATCTTCCGGTCTTTGTTCCACTACATCAGTCTTTTTCATCTTATTTTGTCTGTATGTGTTTGTACATGTGTATGTGTATATGTGTGTGTGTGTGTGTGTGTGTGTTTGTATATGTGTTTGTGTTTATGTGTGTGTGTGTGTGTGTGTGTGTGTGTGTGTGTGTGTGTCTACGTGACGGAAACCATATAACATATAAGTAAGTTTCATAGACAAGGGACAGAGTAACTCCACCTGTGCCGTGTAGGCTAGCGTGTCTCAGCTGAGTGCACAGCAGGACCAGCCAATTTGCACTGTGACCAACGGCACCTCAGAGGTGTTCCTTTGGGGTAAATATAAGCCTTGCATTTACACGGTCCTCTTCGTCATTCGGCTGCGTTATCCCTACGTGGGTTGAGTTTAAGGGTCGATCGACTTCGACCTCTCTCAAATGCTCTCTAAGTCCAAGAAACATGAAGTTACGTACCTATACTGCAGAGAAAATCCTATTCAGTTTCCAGTATTATCCATATTTCACTCGTCATACTTGTGTTAGTTGCATATTCCGTCATTCGTTATTTAACTGTTTACTTCACAGGCATAAAAAGACAACCCGTGTTCATTCTGTCGTAAGATAGGCTTTTAATTAGGTGTTACTTGTTCCTTTGAATTAATGAAGATGAAAGAAAACTAGGTATTGTTGCCTGATTTTGAGTATCATGGAGTAATAAGATAATGCGAATCCTCATCCGTCGTAGCTCAGCTACAAAAAAATTAAGATAATCTCTAATTTCCCTTAATTTCTGAACCCGACTGTTATTTCAATCTTGGGACCCTTGCCTCGACCCCAACAACTCGCGGTGTCTGAATGAATGTGTTCGTTTCGATTAAGGAAAGGAGAATATTTGAAAGTACACAAGGAGCCCGGTCAAATAAGTGCACTGAAGGCAGAACATGGCATTGCAGCTGAATAAAAGATGTGGAAAAATTTATAATCTTGCATATATGCATATTGTGCACAGGCTGTTATTGCAAAACGACTGACTGCCCGATACGCTGCCAGAAATGGTTCATTATACTGTTACTGTTCCCACGATGATATTTTTCAACTCGTATCATGACCATGTTGCATGCAGCCAACATGAACAAAAAGTCTGTGCAACATTTCATGAGGGTGCCTGGAATTTGCAACGATATAAAGAGTTTTATACAGACACTTATCACAGAACTATATGAATATCTTTTTTTTTAAATATCTTTCTTGAGACGTTTTGATTTCAGAGCAAAAATTTGAAACATAGCATCATTAGCTGGTATGTTATATTTGACGTTTTATGCGAGCTTTAATACGTGTGTTTCTTAGAGCAACGGAGTTTTATGTACATGCGACTCTAAAGGCGATGCCTTTATATACTTGTGTCTCTCAGTGGGATGCCGTTACTTAATGTGCCTCTCATAGCGATGGCGTTGTGTAACTTGTGCGTCATAGAGCGATGTAATTTATAAACATACATATATACACGAGCCTTTTCGAGCGATACCGTTATATCATTTGTTCTGACTTACTCCCTCGTCTCGTTTTCCACTACAACATCGCATGGGACTTCTGATAAAGTTCATGTGCTGAGTTGACTCGTGTAAGCAAAGCAGTTCTCATATCGTGGCGCTAGATGGAACAGGAGGAGTTGGTCGATAAAATGGGTACCTTGATTAGGGCATTCAGTCGCCCGTGCCGTCTCAGCTACCCTAAAAAAATGGAGGTAATCATTAAACAGCACGAGAGATTCGTTTTCAAAGAAGAAAATGGACACTGAAGTGAAGGGGATATAAGGTTATTTAGGTTAATATAGACTTAGGACATACAGGGTGATGATAAATGAGACTTATGAGTATTGGACACACTTGATTAAAAGAACTAGCACTGAGAAAAGGGAAGCTATAAGGAGATACGTAATTTTCGTGAAGAGGTGATACCAGCTGAAGTCATCCTACACACTATCCCTTTATTAAACCATTCAATTCTTGTATACTGGCATAAGCATGTAACTAATTCGCTCCTAAATAGAACAGTCTTTTAGTTAGGTCGAACTGCATTATTCTAGTGGAGGTTTACAGCATGCACTCTCTATTTGTGTCAGTCGACGAGATAGCTATGCAATGCATACTGAAATGATTCGGTGTTCTTCCTAATGCGAAAAGTGGTTGATAGAAAGCGTTTGTGAGCTTCGAGGCTTCATTCAGCTTAGCACCGGATGGATTCCTCTTTTGTTGCTGAAATGGACGTGACCATAACGGTATGGGAAACTAAGAGATACATTCTTTTTTCTAGCTTGACGCTGTTTTGATTATGTTATTATTTTACTCTGTCGTAATGCTAAATGTCACTATGCCAAGCAGCATTTTTGCAGTGTTAAAGGTTTAATAGTGTCACCGTTTATAATAGCTTCATTTCTAATGGTCTAACAGTATCACTGTTTGTATTAATAAATTCAGTGTTAATGGTTAAGCAGCGTTTGTTTATGTTACCATCTTCAGTGTTACTAGTTCAGCAGTGTCTCTGTTTTTGTAAGTAACCTCAGTGTTACTGTTCAGTGTTCCTATGTTAGCAGTATTACATTCAAGTTGCGTTTTAATGCGTCAGCGTTCTTGTATTGCTAAAACACATTGTGTTGGAGTGTTACATTCATATTTATTTTTTGCGTGTGTTAGCATTTAGCATCTAATTATAGTGTTACTTGTTTTATTATTTCAACATTATTGTTAGTTTATCAATCAATGTATTCCGTCATATAACTAGCGTGATTGGCGTACTTTGTAATGCTGGTATTTCTGTATCAATAAAGATGTTTCTTAGGTGTTAGCATTGTTAAGGTATCTGATGTTACTGTATCAGGGGTATTTTCATTCACTGTGGTGTGATGCTGGCAGTCCTGCTGTGTCACCTGTGCTAATGCGTCACTGGCAATGTTAGCTCGACCGTTTCGTCAACTGTTGGTATTGTGTCAAAAGATGAAACGCATTAGTATTTCGCTATTGGAAAATAGTCTCATGCAAGAGACTTTCGCCAGTGCTATAGCTCGTTGAATGTACCATGCTTACGCATGCTCCCCACTTCACACACTCACACACACACATACAGCTGGTGAAGGCCATTTAAAGCAATTGTGCATGAGAATACACCTCTATTAACTGAACAATAAAGGGAGAGGTATCAGTGCAATACATAATAGGATCATGCACCCATTCTCTCCGGTATTTAGATGCTATTCGTCTGCGGAGGCGAACTGCATCGTACGAACAGGCTTTAATCGTATCATGCTGTTAGAATATAGAATTGGATGTCCCATAAACCTGCAAGCTTGTAGAGGGTCATAATCCCTTTGTTGTATTTATTGAACTGCTATTGCACCATAATAAAAGCCAAGGGTTCGGTGAAGTGATATAAAAAACTTGAAATAAAACGATTACCTGAGCAACAACAGATTACGGGGAAGAGTCTGTGTCTAACATATTCTCTCAGGATAAGCATCACATGATACATTGTAATCACCTGTGAGATTACAATGGTTATCAAAACGTTAATAGGATAAGAGCACCATTATATATATTCAAGGATTTAGAGAAAACAGTAAATCTGCTTGACGAAATTAAGGTGCATGATGATCCAAAATTTGAAAAGGGTGGCAAAAATGAAATGGCTTCTGTCCCATGAGTAGCCTATTAAGCCCACACGCTTATTTCTAACGAAGTCCATGGGATTGGACTAAGAATTTGGTTCGAAGAAAACCTGCAACCAGGGTTAGAAATCTAGATATAGAATGAAAATGTTACCAAGCGCTCATGTTCTCTCAAACATTCAGTAAAAATTGAAGGAACGCTGAAGGTTGTCACCGAAGTATCACAAGATACCCAACGGTTGTCTGTCTAACATATTTATGAAGATGATAATGAAATGTACGTGTTATGACTGAATATCCAAAGGCAACATATACAACATGTAATCGCAGATCATCGCGTGATATCAAATGGCAGCCTTATATCAGTCAACAGAAATAATGAATAAAGAGTACTTCGTTTTTACGTTGAATCATCAAATAAACCTTAACAGTACGTAGTCTTCTCCCCTCGAATGTTGCCTAGTACTTTGATACCAACTAGTAACATGCTCCAGTCTTAGACTTCATTATGATTTAAAGTTGCACATTTCAACACCATGTTAATGAGTTATTACAGAATTGAGTTGACCTGGATTTATACCTATGAAATCTTTTAGCGCCTTTATACTCTTCTTTCATATAAGATTGACCTTAATGCCGTAAACGTTGTGAGTGTTAGTCGCGTTATCATTTTTAACAACTGTCTATGTCAGAGCTGTTGAAGTAGTTTTATGTTTGTGTCGTTAGGTCTTTGTGTTGTTGCTGAGTAAGTGCGGTGACCCCATGATCATTGCATGTAGCTGTGGACATTGTAATTAATGACTAGAGTTTAGAGGAGATGCCCCGTGTTTCTTAGGAGTACACACGATTAAGATGCGACAATTTTTTCTTTAATGTAGAAACACGCAGTGATCAAAGGGGTAAAAAGATGGATGCAATAGCGACATGGAGAGCGCGCGACAGTGATCAACGAATGCATCGTTTAATGTTTGCTGTCTGTTATCCGTTGATCGAAGCAGGAGTCACATGCGAGCCGCCATGCTTATATATGCGCGCCGAGTGGACGACTTCCACCACGGCGGCGGTGGTGGGGCGCCGCCACGAACCCCGGCTCGAGGAATCAAGCAGTCAATATCATCTCACCGTGAGAGATTTTAGCAAACGGTTGTGGCAGCGGCGGCGAGAGAGAAAGAAAACGACCAGTTCTTTGCAAGGTGCTGAACGGTGCGGGGCACAGGCGGAGGTCAGGCGCTGACCAGGGATATATATATATGTATATGGAGACCTCCTGAGGGTGAGCAAGTTGAGTAATGGTAAGAGTGATTTTAAGTGAGGCAAACCTTTGTAGCATGCTAGGCATGTTACGTCAATGTATGGCTTCTATATTTTCCAACTTTTGATTCTGCAATAGATAGAAATTCCAGCTATTAAGATTTTCTTCTTTTTCTCTCCTGTTTTGATAGCTTTTTTCGCATAAGTTGTGATATAAGGTATGAGGAAATCCCATCGTCAGTTGACAGAAATTTCACGACAGTTGCGGTGGTTGAAGCATCGGTTTTACTTAAGCAACACCACATGTTGGGGTTTGGGAGTTCTTGTTCGTACAACTTATAGTCCAAGACCATTCCGAATTAGGACATTAATCTCACAGCTGCCACGGATAACTATGGCAACTCGGAACGTTCTTGAACATCAATTAAGTACATGCAAGAACTTCCCAACCCCAGCGTGTGATTCTGCACACGTAAACTCTGAACTTTAGTCAGTGATTACGGAGATATTCCACGCGTATGTGCAGAGGTCGTGTGAGCCCCACATTAGTGATGATTTCATATCAGTAGTGTTGCTGGGTAAGCGTGACCACGTTAGTACTATTTTCGTGTCTGTGGTGTTGCAGTTTCAGTGGTAGTGTTGTTTTATGGACGTGGACGAATGTAGCTTGGAAGAAAGTTATTGTGGGACAGTATATATGTATGCAGCAATTTGTAGCGAATGGACATTTTCCACAATCATGCCAAAATGGTGGAACGCTGAAGTAAAGAAGTGCCTGTTGTCAGAGAAAATAACACACATGATACTGAGAGAGATCCATAACCAACATGAGGGAGAGCACAGTGGCGGGCTATCAATGCGGCGCCAGGACTGAGTACGAATCCAAAAAAAGGGAACTACGCAGATGACACCCGGGTCACGACACGAGCCTTATGGAAGCAATTTCGTTGGCCTAAACGTGTATGGCTTATAAGAATAGAAGGTAACGAGGTGATGTGATACGGTTTCTTAAAGTGATGATAGGAATTTATCATCTTGATCTCAGCAGCTATTTCAGGCTAGATCAGTCTGATTTAACTCGCAGAAATGGATACCAGACTCATTAGCAAATGTTTTATGACTTACTTTGAACTCTTCCATCAACTGGATTATTTGAATACAGAATGATTTATCAAAAACAATAGGTGAAACTATTGCAACAGATTTGCTTTTTAAAAGAAAAAGACTTAACAAAAGTGTAGCTTCAGTTCCACAACTGACTTTCATTGTCTCTCTATAGATAGAAAGTTTCTGGTTACGTCTATTTTGTCTCTCATTTATTGTCACGAAGTGGCACGAAAGGATCCCATGTTACCTTTCAAAGGATTCTGTTTGCATTTCTTTGTATTTTGCTTGATGGTGCTGTCTGTGGTGTCTGCAAGTTATCAGTATCACTTTGTCTTGCATGTCAAGGAGTTAATGATGTGTATTGTGTGGATAAATTGCTTGCATTACCCTTCAGTTACGTCAGAGAAAAACTTTTATTAATGTGTTACCTAACATAGTGTGATGCTTTTGAACACAACCGGCATCATCACGTTTCTGGCGCTGCAGTGAATATATAGATTGTGTTCCTGCGGTGTAACTATTCTGAAGTACGAGTATTATTTCACTGGTAATATTATTCTTGCGGTGTAGTGATGTAAATATTATTTATTGCGTTCGTAGCGTTTCATCCGTTGACCGGCCGTTGTGATACTGTCAAGTTGTTTTATCACCTGAACGGAAGAATAGAGAGGGTCATATATAAATCATTTACCTATAGATTTTTTGGACGGTTGTCTGTCGTCTGTCTGCAAGTGAAATCTGTTCACATCTCCTGTTCTTCTTGGTTGTTTTGGAATACGATTTGCGTGGAAGATCTTGTTACTATCGTTCACAGTTTGTCTCAAGTTATATTCGATTTTGATTACACAAAAGGATATGATTCCGCGCGTTGTCGCTGAGCTCATACCGAAAGATGGAATTTATTCGATTATATCTTTCCGTCACAAGATTTGTGAAACTGTGTCGATTTTTGTTTTTCGAAAAAACTTGGTAAGGCTCGTCATCTCGTCAATCTTCAGCTGAAGTTTGAAGATGACGCCGAATTATGCGTTCCAAAGTTTAGAACGATATGTGGGTCTATCAAATCGAATCTGAATTCTTGTCGAATTTCATGAGAATAATCACTTCGGCAATCATCCTCAAGACGCGAATCGATGATAGAAATGGGTGAAGAATTTATACTTGCATTCTGAACTTTAAGTCTGAAATCACAATGTACTTTAAATCCTGTTGGAAAGTCATGGAAATATAATGAGACTCATTTCATCGATCCTCAGCCAAAGGTCAAAGACGGATCACTCCGTCCGCTCGTTAAGTCCCAAACTAGGTTAATACCGGATCATCAACATTCCTGCGCTGTGATTGGTTGATTTCGATCTTGGCCGAACTTAGGGAGACTACAGACTCTATCGATCTGAGGTCTCAGATTTGCAGGATGGGAGATGACTCCCTCATTGCACATTGCAACCTCCGGTCACTGCACTGATTGATTAATGAGTATCATGGCGACGTTTGATTATACTCTTGTCAGAATCCGAGGCGAAGACAAGCGTAATGCCGTCGTTCTATTCATCGTCGCCAGGAAGTGGATAGATTGTTCCCGACAGCATTCATTTCTCATGTATTTACAGAGACCGATATAGTGCGGAAAAAATTTGCCTCAATCAAAAGTCATCTCTGAGGAAAGGAACATAGAAACAGTGAAAGTATACATAAATTAAACAGGCCTCCACAGGTGTTCGTAGACCTAAAACTTAAGACGGAAGGATTACAGGAGGAGGGAAAGACAAAAGAAGAGAAGCCCACACCCTACCTACACATAGGGAAGAAGGTATCATAACGGTCAATTCTCGAGTGCCCGGTCCCTACACAGAAACTGTGGGAAGCAGCGGCCGGATACGTGTCTCGGGCTTAACCCTCAGCGGCGTGAACACATACAAACAGCTTGCGAGAACAGTGAACAAAATATTACGCGCAGAACAGAGTGCAGCAACACCGCGGCGTACAAAACAGGTTGGTTTAAGAGAGGTGATGCTAGGAGAGTTGGTTAGACGGAGGGCTTCTGATTCCATTCTGGTTATTTGAGAGGTGAAGGAAGAACCACTCCAGATATGTGAGCTTTACTCCGTACTTGCATGAATAAAACCCGTGTTAGATATGAAATACTTGCTCTAAGGCAAAATGAGTACGGCACCTACACAACACCCCAGTTTTCGGGGAAGCAAGCTTTTTAAAGTCAGTTATGTTGGGGTTTCCGGGATAGTGAGGAATATGATAATGCTCAATATCATGTATGTTATTATAAGGTTTAGCTATGATGTTTTGAAATCGAACAGAGGGAAACGATTGAATCTTAGGTAGAGATATGGAGAAATTGTGTTTAAGCGCTGTTAAGGTTTCTGCTTCACCGTTCCAAGAAACTGCAAAGGTCCGAGTTGAGAGGGAAATAATGCTGGATACGAGAAAGAGCGCCAGTGTTATCAGAAGGAGGAGGGAAGGTAAGCGAGTTGATGCGTAAAAAGTAGAATCATCAGCATAAGAATGAATAGGTTCTAAAAGTTTTGAAGTAGAAAAGAGAAGATCAATCAGAGAGAAAAGAAAGAGAGTAGGCGATGATAGGACAGAATCCTGAGGAACACCACTGATCATAGGCTAGGGAGGGGAGTAGTCCATCGACGAATAATGAAATGCAAATTCAAGAGAGGAAGCTATGAAGTATGGAACAGATACATAATTGTATGACGTTACTGTATAAGTATTCTAAGTATAAGTAGTTAATGATGGTTTCAACAGTGTTGTGTGAGCAGTTACGTTAAGTTGATGTTACAAGAATCACTGTGTGTTAAGTGCTGCTATATGCTTGTGGTACTGACGTCCTGTTAATGTCGATCGTTTACTCGTATTCAGAAATCAAAAATATTTTTCTGTTCATAGTTAATTGTGTCGCTTTTTATGCATGGATGATGTTACCTTTTTACGTTGCATTATAAGTTATATCAGTGAGGTATTAACATCGTTTACTGTATTAACAACAAGTGTTAGTGTGTTACGATATTTGTGATGTTACATCGCTGTTAATATTTCTGTGTCACTGAGGCTTCTGTCTTCGTTCATGTGTTGCTGTGTTGGTTCGTGTTACAGTGAGTGACACTATCCTTGCGCTTGTAGTGTGTTACTGTCGTAGTTCTTAAGGTTTTGACAGTGTTACTGGTGGTGCTGTTCTGCTAATTCCCATTGACTCCCCAGTTACCAATTCCCAGCTCCTACCTTCTGCCCACCTCCCACTTCCTCCCCAACTCCGACACATTATCTCACCCCCACTACTTCCCAACACCCATCTCCTCCCCATATCTCCCCCTCCAACCCCTATATTTGTAACCCCTCAGGCGAGTGTAGAAAATAGGCCAACCTACGTACACCAGTGTTGAGGGAGTGTATAATAAGCATGTTTGCTCAATAGTTACGTTGGTATATGGCCACTTTGCCTTATTTAAGTAACGTCAAATTTGTCCTACTTTCAAGATACTCCTCCCCGCTGACCTTTGCCATAATTGTGATTTTCTTTTCCTGATTCTTTTTTTCTTTTTTTTTTCACTCTATCGATGCCGTTGGCCCTATCTATTCCCACATTCTTTATCTCTTTCTTTTTTTTATTCCAGAATATTCACGGGAATATTGATCCTCGGGGGCGTATATCATCGGTGTAATGTGTGTGTAATGACCGAACGCTGCCTACCTAACCTGCATAACAGAAGGGTGTTCACGGCGTTCAGAGGTTGAAGTCCTCATATGCAATCGATTTAGTGACCTCATACTGCCACACCCTGCGTCCGTTCCTCATGCTTGCCACCTAGTATACAAAGTATGTCAAGTTTTTCTTTTTTCTTTTCTCCCTCTCTTTGGTATTTTGCTCTTTAGTAAGATATGACAATTTTCTTGACAATTCAGGGAATCTTAACGCCCCTGCCATATTCATTTATCTTTAGCATTTAAAACATCTTATATACAAGCACTATATATATATATATATATATATATATATGCGTTACTGGACTGCGCCTGTATGGGGTTACAGCGTGAGTACAGAGTCACCCTCAGGAAGGTCACGTATTTCAGCGTCACTGGGAGGAAAGGAATACAGTCTCGTACGAGAACTTTTCACTACAGTGAGTCCATCATTTCCCTGTTGATGACTGCAGCGCATCCTTAAAACTACAGAAGCCTCTTAAAAGAGTTCTTTGGTTTATCTATTTATATATTTTGTCTCATGCTTTTTTGTCGTTTCCCGCGTTAGCAATGTAGCGCCATGAAAAGACGAAGATTTGACCTCATTCGCTCACATGCACACATTTGATGTCATCGATAATGCACAGAAGCCAGAGCCCTCTTTTATCATTTTTACCCATATCGTTCAGGGGATCACAGCCTTACACTTTCTCTCACATCCCTGCAACTTTAACTCTTTCCTACAGCAGGAATGCTACCTCTACCTTGGCTCTCGCCTTCACACTAACCCCTGACTGTACCTGAAAGACATTCCTAAACCATTCTTCCCCTTACCTTTTGAGCTTTGTTTCACTCAGAGCCAGAACATCAAGGTTCCTCTACTCAAACATTTTGTCCAGTCTCTCCCTTTTTTTCATC
>JAUUDW010633535.1:0-11191 GCA_032361385.1 Panulirus guttatus
TGTAGCCCAAGATGCTTCAAAGTAAGATTCCCTTTTAGATTTTGATATTGGCTGTCGCCAGACTATTTTCTTCCATTTTGGCATTGCGTCAAATTAAAACTTCACTTTCGGACTTTTATTCTGGATCGCGCCAGATGTTTCTATTCGGGTTTGGATTAGTCCCTCGGACGTCAAAGTAAGCCTTCAATTTGGGACTTTTATTCTGGCTGGCGGTAAACGATATTTTTCGATTTTTGCGTGGCTCAAGGGGATTTTGATTAAAGTTTCCTTTTGGGGTTTTTATTCTGGCATGCTGTAGACGATTACATTCGTTTTTCACGTAGTCTTCTGGTTGAAAAATTAAAGCTTCAGTCTGGGACTATTTTGCTGGTTGGCGGCAGGCGATCCTATTTCTCTTTGGAGTAGCATGGAGGGCTTGAAAATAAGGTTCCCCGTTTTGCTTTTATTTTGTTTTGCGCAAGACGAATTCATTTGGCTTTGGCGTAGCCCACGGGGCTTCAAAGGAAAGGTTCCCTTTTGTACTTTTATTTTGCCTTTGGCAAGACGAATACATATTGGTTTGACGGGGGCCACGGGGCGTCAAATAGAAGGCTCACTCTAGGACTTTTATTCCTGCTTTCGCCAGACGAATTTACTAGGGTATGATATGGGTCGCGGGCCATCAAAAGAAAGTTTCCCTTTGGAATTTGTATTCTCTTTGGCGCCAGAAGATTCTGTTCGTGCTTTTACGTAGTCCACGGGCTGTCAAAATAAAGCTTCCTTTTGGGACTTTTGTTTTGGCTGGTGCCAGACGATTCTATTCGGGTTTGGCGGGGCGTCAAGGTAGAGCTTCACTTTGGTACTTATATACTGACCGGAGCCAGATGATTCTATCTGGGTTCGAGGTGGCCAAAAGGGGCTTCAAAATAAAGCATAACTTTAGACATTTTTTTCTGGCTGGCCTCAGACGATTCTAGTCCTTTTTAGCGTGGCCTAAGAGGTTTCAAAGTAAGATTCTCTTCATGATTTTTTTTTTTTGGCTTTCGCCAGACGATATTATTCTGTTTTGGTATGGCCTACTGAGCGTCAAATTAAAGGTTCACTTTCGAACTCTTATTCTGGCTCCTGCCGGATGATTCTATTCGGGTCTGGCTCAGCAACTGGGGCATCAAAGTAAACCTTCACTTTGGGACTTTATTTGTAGCTGGCGACTGACGATTTTTTCGTTTTGGCTTGGTCCACGGGACTTTCAATTTTAGTTTCTTTCTTTCCCTTTGGCGTAGCTCACATGGCTTGAAAGTAAGGGTTCCCTTTTGTAGTTATATGTTGCCTTGCGCAAGACAAATTCATTTTGGATTCAGTGTGGCACACGGGGCGTCAAAGCAAAGTTTCACTCTGGGACTTTTATTTGGTGCGGCTGAAGGGACGTCAAAATAAAGCTTCATTCTGGGGCTTTTATCCTGGCAAGCTCCAGACGAATCTTTTTGGAATTGTTGGAGGCCACGGGGATTCAAATTGAAGCTTCTCTTTCGGACTTTCATTCTGGTTGTCGCCACACGATTCTCTATCGTTTTGAAGTAGCCCATGGGGCTTCAAATTGATGCTTCACTTTTGAACTTGCATTATTGCTTGCGCCAGAAGATTACATTCTTCTTTTGTGTGGCCTACGAGACATCATCGTAAAGCTTCACTTTGGGACTCTCATCCTGGCTGGCGACAGATGATTTTAATTGGGTTTGTAGAAGCCCAGAGGGCTTCAGACTAAAGGTTCCCTTTCTGACTTCTATTTTGGCTCGCACCCGATGATTCTATTCGGGTTTGGCTTAGTCCCTCGGGCGTCAAAGTAAACCATCACTTTGGGACTTTTATTCTGGTTGCGGCAGACGATTTTTTTTTTTTTTTCGATTTTAGCGTAGCCTACGGTGCTTTAAATTAAAGTTTCCTTTTGGCATTCTTATTCTGGTTTGTTTCAGACGATTATATTCGTTCTTCACGCAGTATACGGATTGACAAAATAAAGCTTCACTTTGGGACTATTTCTCTGGTTGGCGGCAAACGATCCTATTTGGCTTTGGTGTAGCCCAGGGGGCTTCAAAGTAAAGGTTCCCTTTTGTACTTTTAACTTGCCTTGCGCAAGACGAATATATATGGGTTTGAAACGGGCCACGAGGCGTCTAATTGAATTCTTACTCTAGGACTTTTATTCCTGCTGGCGGCAGACGAATTATTCGGATTTGGTGTGGGTCACGGAGCATCAAATTAAAATTTCCCTTTGGAATTTTTAATCTATCTGGCGCCAGAAGATTTTATTCGTGCTCGACGTAGTCCACGGGTTGTCAAAGTAAAGCTTCCTTTTGGGACTTTTGTTTAGGATGCTGCCAGACGATTTTGTTAGGGTTTGGCTTGGCGCACAGGCCTTCAAATTAAAGATTCACTACGGTACCTTTATTCTGGTTGGAGCCAAACGATTATCATCCGGTGTGGCATATCCCACAGGGCTTAGAAGTAAAGGGTTCCTTTTGGACTTTTATCCAGGTTGGCGCCAAAAGATTTTCTTGAGGGTTTTTACGGCCCATCGGGCGTTACGTTATAGCTTCACTTTGTGACTTTTATTATTGCTGGCGCCAGAGGAGTCTATTCGGGTTAAGTGTGGCCCACAGGTCTTCATATAGAATGTTCACTCTCGGGCTTTTATTCTGACTAGGGCCAGATGAATTTTTTTCGAATTTGGCGATGCTGACGGGGCGTCAAAGTATAGCTTCACTTTAGGACTCTTACCCTGGCCGGCGCCAGATAATCTATTTGGATTTTGCGTGGCCCAGAGGGCTTCATATTAAAGTTTCACTATGAGACGTTTTTCAAGGCTGGCGCCAGACGATTCCATATGGGTTTGGCGTGGCCTACGGTCTTCAAAGAAAAGGTTCCCTTTAGGACTTTATTATATCTGGGGCCAGACGATTGTATTTGGGTTAGGCGTTGCCCACGTTCTTCAAAATAAAGGTTGTCTTTGGTACTGTTATTTTGAGTGACTACATATAATCATATTAGTGCTTGACGTAGTCCGGAGTTTTCAAAGTAAAGCTTCGCTTTAGGACTTTCCTTTTGGCTCGCACCAGGCTATTCTCATCGGTTGTGGGCTAGCCCACGGAGCTTCAAAATAAAGGTTTAATTTGAGACTTTTATTCTGGGTGGCGGCAGAAGATCCAATTTTGCTTTGGCGTAGTCCGTGGGCCTTCAATTTAAAATTTCCCTTTTAACTTTTATTTTGTCTTACACCAAATGAATTTATCTGGGTTTAGCATGGCCAACGGGGTTTCAAATTAAAATCTCACTTTGGGACTTTTATTCTGGCTAGCGCCAGAAGATTCTATTCCGGTGATTTATAGCCTATGGAGCATTAAAATATTGTTTCACTTTTGATCTTTTATCCTGGTTGGCTCCACACGATTCTATTTGGTTTTGTGTTGGATGACGGGGCGTCAACTTAAAGCTTCATTTTGGTACTTTTATCCTGGCCGGCTCCAGACGACTCTATCTCGGGTTGGCGTGGCCCAGGGGGCTTCAAAATAAAGCTGCACTTTAGATATTTTTTTCTGGCTGCCTTCAGACGATTCTGGTCCGGTTTGGCGTAGCCAACGAGGCTTCAAGTTAAGGGTCTCTTTTTGATTTTTATTTCGGTATGGCCTACTTTGGCGTCAAATTAGAGGTTCCATTTCGAACTCTTACTCTGGCTCGCGCCAGATGATTTTAATCGGGTTTGGCTGAGCAACTGGAGCGTCAAATTAAACCTTCACTTTGGGACTTTAATTGTGGCTCGCGACTGACGATTTTTTTTTTTTCTGTTTTGGCATGGTCCACGAGGCTTTAAATTAAAGTTTCTATCTGGGCTTTTTAATTTGAATGGCTACAGACGATTATATTCGTTCTTGACATAGTCTACAGGTTGTCAAATTAAAGCTTCACTTTGGTACTTTTATTCTGGTTGGAGGTAGACGATCTTATTTCGTTTTGGCGTTGAGCACAGGGTTTGAAAGTAAAGGTTCCCTTATGTACTTTTATTTTGTCTTGCGCAAGAGGAATTCATATGGGTTTGGCGTGGACTACGGGTGTCAAATTAAAGTTTCACTCTCGGACTTATATTCTAGCTGGTGCCAGACGATTTTGTTCGGGATTGGTGTGGGTCACGGGGCATCAAATTAAAATTTCCAGTTGGGACTTTTATTCTTTCTAGCCACAGAATTTTCTATTCCTGTTTGGCGTAGACCACGAGGCTTCAAAATAAGGTTTCCTTTTGAAATTTTATCCTGGCTGGGGCTAGACAAATTTTTTGTGTTAGGTGTAGCCCATGATGCTTCAAAATATAGCCTCACTTTAAAACTTTTATTCTGGCTGGCGGCAAACGATTTTTTTCGGTTTTGCCGTGGCTCACGGGGCGTCAGAATGAAGCTCTATATTGGGATTTCTATCATGGCAAGCGTCAGACGATTCTTTTTAGATTATTCGTGGCCTTCGGGGATTTGAATTAAAGCTTCTCTTTGGTAATTTTATTCTGGTTGTCGCCAGACGATTCTGAATCGGTTTGAAGTAGCCCATGGGGCTTCAAATTAATGCTTCATTTTTTTACTTGTATTATGGCTTGCGCCATCACCGTAAAGCTTCACTTTGGGATTTTTTTCCTTGATGGCGCAAGATGATTTAACTCGGGTTAGTCGAAGCCCACGGGGCTTCAAAGTAAAGCTTCACTTTGGGACTTTTATTCTGGTAGACCCTAAGACAAATTTGCTTTTGTCTGGCTTGGCTGACGGGGCATCAAATTATAGGTTTCCTTTGAGACCTTTATCTTGGCCTGCTCAAGATGACTCAGTTTGGGTTTGGCGTGACCCAAGGGGCTTCAGAATAAAGCTTCGTTTTGGGATTCTTTTTTTTTTTTTTTGCGTGTCGTCAGACGATTTTAATTCTGTTTGGTGTAGCATAAGAGGCTTCAAAGGAAGGTTCTCTTATGGATTTTTATTTTGGCTGGCGCCAGACGTTTTTTCTGGAGGTTCCGGCATGGCCGACAGGGCGTCAGATTTAAGCTTCATCTTGGGACTTTTATTTTGGCTGGCGGCAAACGATATTTTTCGATTTTAGTTTGGCCCATGGGGCTTTAAATTAAAGTTTCATTATGAGTTTTTATTCTGGCTTGCTACAGATGATTACATTCGTTCTTCACGTAGTCTACGGGTTGACAAAATATAGCTTCACTTTTTGGGCTATAATTCTGGTTGGCGGCAACACGATCCTATTTGGCTTTGGTGTTGCCCACGGGGTTTCAAAGTAAAGGTTCCCTTTTGCACTTTTATTTTTCCTTGCGCAAGACGAATATATATGAGTCTGACGTGGGCCACAGGGCGTCAAATTGAAGTCTCACTCTGGGACTATTATTCCTGCTGGCGCCACACGAATTTATTCGGGTTTGGTTTTGGATTACAGGGCATCAAATTAAAGTTTCCTTTTGGAATTTCTGTTCTCTCTGGCGCCAGAAGATTCGATTCGTGCTTGACGTTGTCCACTGGTTGTCAAAGTAAAGCTTCCTTTTGGGAGTTTTGTTTTGGTTGGTGCCAGACGTTTCTCTTCGGGTTTGGCTTAGCGCATAGGCCTTCAAATCAAAGCTTCACTACAGTATTATTATTCTGGCTGGAGCCAAACGATTCTGTTCCGGTGTGGCGTATCCCACGGGGCTTGAAAATCAAATGTTAAATTTGGAATTTTAATCAAGCTGGCGCCAGATTTTTTTTCTTGTTTTTTTTTTTTTTTGCGGCCTACGGAGCATGAAATAATAGGTTCACTTTAGAACTTTTATTCTGGCTAGCGCTAGATGAATTTAGTCGGGTTTGGCGTTGCTAACGGGGAGTCAAAGTATTGCTGTACTTTGGGACTTTTATCTTGCCGGGCGCCAGATAGTCTATTTGAATTTGGCGTGGCCCACGGGGCTTCATATCAAAGTTTCACTATGAGATTTTTTCAGACTGACGTCAGACGATTCAGAATGGGTTTGGCGTGGCCCACGGTCTTCAAAATAAAGGTTCCCTTTAGGACTTTCTTTTAGCTGGGGCCAGACGATTCTGTTTTGGTTAGGCGTGGTCTACGTTCTTCAATATAAAGGTTGTCTTTGGAACTCTTATTTTAGGTGACTACAGATTGTTATACTAATGTTTAACGCAGTCCGGGGGTTGTCCAAGTAAAGATTCACTTTGGTAATTAATTTTTGCTTGCACCAGGTCATTCTCATCGGGTGTGGCGTGGTCCACGGGGCTTCAATATAAAGGTTTATTTTGGGACTTTTTTTCCTGGTTGGCGGCAGACGATCCTATTTCGCTTTGGCGTAGCTCACGGGCCTTCAAAGTAAAGTTTCCCTTTTAACTTTTATTTTGTCTCGCACCAAATGAATCTATGTGGGTTTACCGTGGCCCACGGAGCTTCAAATTGAAGTTTCGCTTTGAGACTTTTATTATGGATGTCGCTAGAAGATTCTATTCCGGTGTCGCGTAGCCCACGGGGCTTCAAAATATAGGTTCACTTTTCGTCATTTATCCTGGTTTGGGCCACACGATTTTATTTTAGTTTGTCTTGGATGACGGGGCGTCTAGGTAAAGCTTCATTTTGGTACTTCTACCGTGACCGGCGCCAGACGATTCTATTTGGTTTTGGCGTGGCCCAAGGGGCTTCATATTAAAGCATAACTTTAGACATAATTTTCTGGCTGGCGTCAGACGATTCTAGTCCGTTTTAGCGTAGCCTACGAGGCTTAGAAGTAAGGTTCTCTTCATGATTTTTATTTCTACTGGCGCCAGGCGATATTACTCTGTTTTTGTATAGCATACTGAGCGTCAAATTAAAGGTTCACTTTCCAACTTTTATTCTGGCTCCAGCCAGATGATTCTATTCGGGTTTGGCTTAGCCCCTGGGGCGTCAAAGTAAACTTTCACTTTGGAACTTTATTTGTGGATGGCGACTAACGATTTTCTCGGTTTTTGCGTGGTCCAAGGGACTTTCAATTAAAGATTCTTTCTAGGCTTTTTATTCTGGTTGGCTACAGACGATTATATTAGTTCTTGACGTAGTCTACGTGTTGTCAAAGTAAAGCTTTACTTACGGGCTTTTATACTGGTTGGCGGCAGATGATCCTATTTTTCTTTGATGTAGCGCACAGGGCTTAAAAGGAAAGGTTCCCTTTTGTACTTTTATGTTGCCTTGCGCAAGACAAATTCATTTGGGATTAGCGTGGCCTACGGGGCGTCAAATTAAAGTTTCACTCTGGGACTTTTATTTTAGCTGGTGCCAGATATTTTTTTCTGGAATTCTGTGGCCGAAGGGGCGTCAAATAGAGCTTCATTTTGGGACTTTTATCCTAGCAAGCCCTAGACGATTCTTTTTTGATTTGTCGAGGCCTACTGGGATTCAAATTAAAGCTTCTCTTTGGGACTTTTATTCTGGTTGTTACCACACGATTCCGTATCGGTTTGAAGTAGCTAATGAGGCTTCAAATTAATGCTTTACTTTTGGACTTGTATTACAGCTTCCGCCAGACGATTACTTTGGGACTTATATCCTGACTGGATGCCGATGATTTTAATCGGGTTTGTAGAAGCCCACGCGGCCTCAAAATAAAGGTTCACTTTCTGATTTTTATTCTGGCTGGTATCAGACGATTTATATAGGGTTTGGCTTGGCTGACGGGGCACGAAATTTAAAGTTTTCTTTGAAACTTTTATCCTGTCTGGCGCCAGGTGATTTTAATTCGGTTTGGTGTAGCCCAAGAGGCTTCAAAGTAAGGTTTTCTTCTGGACTTATATTTTTGATGGTGCCAGACTATTTCATTCGCTTTTGCCATGGCCGACGGGTCGTCAAATCAAAGATTCACTTTCGGGCTTAAATTCTGGCTTGCGCCAGATGATTATTTTTGGGTTTGGCTTAGTCCCTCGGTCGTTAAAGTAAACCTTCTCTCTTGGACTTTTATTATGGCTGGCGGCAGACGATATTCTCTCACTTTTAGCGTGGCCCACGGGGCTTTAGATTAAAGTTTCCTTTTGGGGTTTTTATTTTGGCTTGCTACTGACGATTATATCCGATCTTCACATAGTCTACGGGTTGATAAAATACAGCTTCACTTTGGGACGAATATATATGCGTTTGACATGGGCCTCGGGGCGTCAAATTGAAGTCTTCCTCTGGGACATTTATTCCTGCTGGCGCCACAGGAATCTATTCTGGTTTGGTTCCCTTTGGGATTTTCATTCTCTCTGGCGCCAGAAGACTCTATTCGTGCTTGACATTGTCCACGGATTGTCAAAGTAAACCTTCCTTTTGGGAGTTTGTTTTTGCTGGTACCTTCAAATCAAAGCTTCACAACGGTACTATTATTCTGGCTGGAGCCAAACGATTCTGTTACAGTGTGGTATGTTCCACGGGGCTTAAAAATAAAGGGATACTTTTAGACTTTTATCCTGGCTAGCGCCAGAAGATTTTTTTCGGGTTTTGTGCGGCGCACGGGGCGTGAAGTTATAGCTTCACTTTCCGACTTTTATTATTGCTGGCGCCCTTGAGTCTATTCGGGTTAAGTGTGGCCCACGGGTCTTCAAATTAAAAATTCACTTTAGGACTCTTTTCTGGCTGGCGTCATAACATTCTATTCCGGTGTCACGTAGCCCATGGGGCTTCAAAATATAGGTTCACTTTTGGTCTTTTATCATGGTTGGCGCCACACGATTTTATTTGGGTTTGTCTTGAATGACGGGGCGTTAAGGTAAAGCTTTACTTTGGTACTTTTATCCTGGCCGGTACCAGACGATTCTATTTGGATTTGGCGTAGCCCAAGGGGCTTAAATTAAAACTTCACTTTAGAACTTTTTTTCTGGCTGGCGTCAGACGATTCTAGTTCGGTTTGGCGTAGCCTACGAGGCTTCACAGTAAGGTTCTCTTGATTTTGATTTTGGCCTGCGCTAGACGATATCATTCTGTTTTGTAATGGCCCACTGGGAGTCAAATTAAAGGTTCATTTTCGAACTTTTATTCTAGCTTTCTCCAGATGATTCTATTTGGGTTTGGCTCAGCCCCTGGGGCGTCAAAGTAAACCTTCACTTTGGGTCTTTAATTGTGGCTTGCGACTGACGATTTTTCCTCAGTTTTGGTCAGGTCCACTGGACTTTAAATTAATGTTTCTGTCTGGGCTGTTCATTCTGGTTGGCTTCAGACGATTATATTCTTTCCTGACGTAATCTACGGGTTGTCAAATTAAAGCTTCACTTTGGGACTTTTATTCTGGTTGGCGGCAGACGATCCTATTTCTCTTTGCCATAGCCCACAGAGCTTGAAAGTAAAGGTTCTCTTTCCTACTTTTATTTTTTCTAGCGCAAGACGAATTCATTTGGTTTTGGCGTTGCTCACGGAGATTCAGATTAGAATTTCACTCATTGACTTTCATTTTAGCTGGTGCCAGACGATTTTGTTCGGGAATGGTTTGGGTCACGGTGTATCAAATAAGAATTTCCATTTGAGACTTTTATTCTTTCTTGTGCCAGATGAATTTATTCCTGTTTGGCATAGACCCAGGGGCTTTGAAATAAAATTTCCTTTTGGGCTTTTATTCTGGCTGGCGCTAACCGAAATATTTCTGGTTAAATGTAGCCCAAGGGGCTTCAAAATATTAATGCCTTTTATTCTGGCTGGTGCTAGGTTTATTTTCTAGCCTGGCTCACAGGGAGTCAAAATAAAGCTTCAGTTTGGGACTTTTATCCTGGCAAGCGCCAGATGACTCTTTTTGGATTTATCGTGGCCCACGGGGCTTCAAATTAAGGCTTCTGTTTGGGATTTTTATTCTGGCCGTCGCCAGACGGTTCTGTATCGGTCTGTAGTAGCCCATGAGGTTTCAAATTAACGCTTCACTTTTGGACTTGTTTTATAGCTTGCGCCAGACGATTACATTCTACTTTGGTGTGGCCCACGAGCCATCACCGTAAAGCTTCACTTTGTGACTTTTATCATGGCTGGCGCCAGATGATTTTAATCGGGTTTGTGGAAGCCCACTGGGCTTCAAACTAAAGGTTCTCTTTAGAACTTTTATTCTGGCTGGCCCCAGACGAATATATTTGGGTTTGGCTTGGCTGACGGGCCATCAGATTAGATGTTTACTTATAGACTTTTATCCTGGCCGGCGCGAGACGACTAAATTTGGGTTTAGCGTGAGCCAAAGAGCTCCAAAATAAAGCATCATTTTGGGAGATGTTTTTCTTCCTGGCGCCAGGCGATTTTAGTTCGGTTTCGAGTAGCCCAAGAGGCTTCAAAGTAAGGTTCTCTTCTGGAATTTTACTTTTATATGGCGGCAGACTATCTTATTCACTTTTAGCATGGCCGACAGGGGGTCAAATTAAAGCTTCACTCTCGAACTTTTACTTTGGCTTGCGCCATATGATTCTATTCGGGTTTGGCTTAGTACCTCGGGCGTCATAGTAAACCTTCCCCTCGGGACTTTTATTCTGGGTGACGGCAGACGATATCTTTCGAATTTAGCGTGGCCCACGGGGCTTTAAATTAAAGTTTCCTTTTGGGAAATTTTATCTTGGACTGTTACAGACGATTATGTTAGTTCTTCGCTTTCGGACTATTTTTCTGGTTGGCGGCATACGATCCTTTCTGGCTTTGGCGTCGCCCATGGAGCTTCAAAGTAAAGGTTCCCTTTTGTACTTTTATTATGCCTTGCGCAAGATGAATATATATGAGGGTTTGACGTGGGCCACGGGGCGTCAAATTGAAGTTTCACTCTGGGACTTTTATTTCTGCTGGCGCCAGACGAATTCATTCGGGTTTGGTGTGGGTCACAGGGCATCAAATTAAAGTTTCCCTTTGGGATCTTTATTCTCTCAGGCGCCTGAAGATTTTATTCGTGCTTGACGTAGTCCACGGATTGTCAAAGTAAAGCTTTCTTTTGGGACTTTAGTTTTGGCTACTGCCAGATGATTCTATTTGGATTTGGCTTGGCACACAGGCCTTCAAATCAAAGCTTCACTACGATAAATTTCTTCTGGCTGGAGCCAAACGATTCTGATCCGGTGTAGCGTATCCCACGGTGTTTAAACGTAAGATATTACTTTTGGACTTTTATCCTGGCTGAAGCCAGAATTCTTTTTTTTCTGATTTTGTGTGGCCCACGGGGCGTTAAATAATAGCTTCACTT
>JAUUDW010633546.1:0-11191 GCA_032361385.1 Panulirus guttatus
AAACATCTAATTGAACACTTCCAGTACGAAGAAACTCCGAGACACCTACATCTGTTTTTACGCAGTACACAGCAAGGACGGCTCGGAGCTAACTCAGGAGCAGTAACACTGACAGTGAGGAAGACTTACCCTGAGGCTCGTGTGTCCTGGAGCTAACTGAACAGCAAAGACACTCTCAGCGAGGAAGTCTTACCCTGCGGCCCGTGTCTTCTGCGGATCAGTCAGCAACAGTGACTCTGACAGTGAGATTAGCTGGCCCTGCGGCCCATGTGCTCTAGGGCGCAGTCAGCAACGATGAAGTCGACAGTGCGGAAGGCTATCACTGCAGCCCGTGTTTCTTGGGGATAACTCAGCAGTAGTGAGATTTACACTGTGGAAGCCTGGCCCTTGGTCCCATGTGACTCAACAACAGTGACGCTGACAGTAAGGATGGGTTTCTGCGACCCAGGAGGACCACATACGATGTTTCACTACCAATCGAGAAACGGGACATCCGCTGGTGTGTTACTGTAATGTGACTCACCTGAGATGCTGACCTACTGTATTCCATTTGTGCCTCTAAGGACTTACCGTTATTCACTACGAGGTCGTGCGGAAATTCTTTACTACTCCAGAAAATTATTTGAATGTTTAAATAGCAGTAGGCGGTTCAAGCGTCCCAGTCAATGCATATTGAGCTCGTCCTGTTAATAGTTTTTTTCTGAAAGGTTTTGATCATCATTTGGATTTCATGATCAAACTTATATGATTATGAGATTACCGTTCACAGGTGTTTATCAAGATGTGAGAACTTTAAGTCAGGAGAATAACAACAGAGTATCATTGGGTGTACACACGATGAAAGGATAGAAAATTTCCAACAGATTCTTTCAGGCAGGATGGAGTAATCTGAATTTAAGCATCCACTGCTATTTCCCGGTGAACTTCCCCGTCAGATACACTTTCTCTGTTCAGGGTAAAAGCCTTCGTATCTTCTTGGTGAATATTGCTTTCTAGTGGCCAGGATTCTTCCCTTGGTTGTAATAAAACTGGCCAGTAATTCCTTGCCAATAACTACCCATTTACTATTTCAAATTCATCGCAAGCTAAATGTTTGGTGGTCAGGAGCGAAATGAATTAAACATACGGAAAGGCATAGTCAGTACCATTTAGACATGAACTGCGATCGTAATACTGTTCCTGAAAGAAAAAATCATGATTTTACAGGTAAGTTAGATATGGTTATAAGGCAATCTTTATATACAGTGAGACAATTGTATGATATTCTTTCAAATTTTTCATGGAGTTTTGAAGTACAGCAGTAATGTATATTGTAATTGAGTATTAGAATTATCGTAATGCAATAATTTATCAGTGACAGTCGTGTATGTATAACAAACAGCTTGTGATGAGAGGAGGAATAGGTATTGATGAGTTGGTTGTCTAGTGGTGTGAATGGTTAACGGATATGGATGGAATAGAAAGATGAAAATATCTTTGAATGAATATTCTTAGCTTAGAAAGATCCTGATGTATAGAATTAAGAAAATCATAAGCATAGGGTTTTTATGAAGCACAATAAAGCGCGTTAGAAGCAAGGAAACAAGGAAGACTTGGACTCTTCTCGTAACTTCAGGAACTTGGGTTCCAAGAGAGAGCGAGGCCGTAAGTTATGGTAAGGGGAGATGGTAACGAAGAACTATAAAAGACGATGTATGAAGACGCTAATGGTTCAGTATGGGAAGCTGTGCAAAAGGAAATGCATCAAACTGAGATCAATAGACGATATAGAACGTTGATAGAATTCCCAAAAGTCTGTAAAAGCTCATAAAAGGATGTGGAGGCGGTGAAGGTATTACCGTCATGGCTCTGGTGGGGTGGAAGGGACAAAAAGGCTTTTGAAGAGAGCTGAGGTGGTGGGGGAAGAGATAATGCAGTTCTGGCCGCAAGAATAGAATGAAATAAGAGCTGGTGAGAGACTCATAGATATTCTTGAAAAATGTGATAATTGGCAGAGGGTTTTGCATGAGGATCTGGATTCCTGAGAAGAAGCTATCCAAAGTTATACTTATATATATGCAATCCTTAAAGATATTGAAGCAAACACACAATAACTAACTGTCACTTAGGTGGAAGGACCAGGACGCGTCCCACCACAACGTCTTTCCGTTTCGACTTGAATCATCACATACATCAACGTAAAAAGAAACTACAAAAAATGGATCCAATTTCTACCCGTTCAGAACATCTCCAGAGAGGATACATCCACCTCATGAGCTGAATGCAGTAGTTCTTCACCATAAACAGAGGTGCTGGAAGCCTATTCCCCATTGGTGCAACCTTACTCGTTAACATTTATTGATCAGTATGTTATTTTGTTGGATGGTGTGTGTGTGTGTTAGTGTTTGGCAGGAGGAAGGTCATCGAGCTCACTGTGCAGTAATAGTGTTGTCTGGTGTGGTACCATCAGTCGGCCGTCACTACATACAGTTCTCAGCAACAACATCTTGTCCAACATCCAGGCATTACTTCATTTGTAGGCAAGTTGTGCAGGGTTGTTGCTTGGGCGTCCTGATGCCGCCACAGTTTCAGGCACTAATGAATTCTCGGAATTATAATCAGTTGTCATTTGTTGATATGTAAATTTGCGACGTATCAAGCAATTTCCCATTTGTGATATTAATTCTGAATACACCTTAGTTCATTGTATAGACGCTAGACACCTGATTAGAAACTTAAACTTAAGTGCATACTCGAAGCACAGGAGTCGTGCACACTTTCAGCTAATCACATTATACAGAACGTGAGTGATGAAGTGATTTTAAGACTTTGTCATTAGAGCAGCACTAACTGATATTCTTCTCAGGACAGACATCATATTGTTTTACTATTCTGCAAAAACATCTCGTCCCCCCACTCCCAATTCCTCCAACTCCTTTTTTCAAGGAAATTTGCAGTGTTAAAATCTTATCTTGGCAAAGTACCGATGTAACACCGAAGTCTCTTTTGATACAGGTGAGAGAGCAACGTATCTAGACTTACAAATTGTACGGATCTTCACATTCCTCTTAACAGGCAAATCAAGGGTGATGTTGTCAACGAATGCGATATGGGTGGAGCTTGCAAAAGCTTCAATAAAACATTTAAAGTAGGAGGGGGAGCTTATGCGTCAGTGCATCGCAGTCGGTCATCTTTCAAAACCAAATCAAAGTAGTGGAACAATGACACAAAGAACGGTGTCATTTCAAAATTGCACATATGACACTCGGAGAGAATAAATGCCTGCATTATAGAGTAAGTAATGTTATTTTGCATAGAAAAGTAAGACACATTGGTCAAAGTAAATGTCAGTGTGAAACATATATTGCAGGAAATATCAAAGAAACCCTCAGAAGTCTTACAACTACATCAAAACTAGCAAAAACAATTTGTTTATCAATCACTGAAAACGGTGGCGTGTTTGGAAATAATGAAGCCAGAGCAAAGATCTCAAACTATTTCCATTTTCATCAGTATTTACCACAGTCTCTTTGCTAGGAGAGGAACACATTCTGCAACATATTGACATACATGTTGGAGATAAACTATCAGCATTAAATGAAGCAAGTCAATAAACCGGTGGACCAAGGTAAGTCTTTATCTGACGACATTGAGGGAAGGGAAAATGAGATAGTTGATACCTTGACTACTCATTTGGATAAGATACTTACTATGGGGAATGTTCCTGAACTTTGAAAGTTAGTCAATGTAACAGCAATATTCACTAAAAGTGATAGATTTGTGCCTAGAAATTATCTACCATTTAAAGGACCACCACTTAATGAAAACCATCTTCAGCATTTTTTTTCCACAAAATCTCTTATCTGACAGATTTGCATAATTTCTTTTATGACAATACCAACATGTGTTGTAAAAGTTAAGCTTTTGATATCATTTATTTCGAGTTTCGGAAAGCTTTCAATAAAGTCCCGTATCAAATATCATTTTCAAAAGTCATATCATATGGTACCGATGAGGTTGTAGCTCAGTGGCTACTAAATTGGCTGACTGGTACAATACGAAACATAAGGTCAAGCCTCAGAATGGTTAGACATAAAAACCGTGTGTTGCAGAGATGTCTTGGACCGGTTCTTCTTTTCATATATTTGAATGACACTGATAATCGGGTGCGTCGCTAGACACCAGATTCACCGATGATACCAAGCTGGAAAGTAAATCAACTCTAGAAACCGAACGTCTACAGCTTCAAGGTAACATAGACAAGCCGATGGACTGGGCTCACAGGTGACAAATGAGTTTCAGTATCGATAAAGTGCAAAGTTTTGCAAATCAGCAGTAAAAATGAAGCGGCAAGCTATAGTATAAATTTTGTTGAGCTACAGAAGGTTAAGGAGGGTAAAAAACTTCGGTGTAATGATTGCTGATAACTTAGAACCAAGTAAGTTGTGCAAAGAAACAGTGTATCGATGAACATGGTTTTGGAATTCATGGGTAGGACTTTCGAATGTAAGTCTAAGGAAACAATAACCTCAGCTGTGTACAATTCACTGACGCGTCACCACATTGCATACTGTGTTCAGTTGTGGTCACCCAACTTCAAAAAGACAAAGAAAGAATGGAGAGAGTGAAACGGTGAGCACCCAGATTGATACCGGACGGAGATACAGATCCAATGAGAGCCAGTTGGTTTAGCTTAGAAAAGAGAAGGTTAAGAAATGATCTAATATAAGTATTCAGAATCATTAAAGGCCTAGATAATCTCAATCTAACAAGCTGCTTAAGGATAGATTCGTCTGATTTCATTTGTAGTAATGAAGCTAAAGTACTTTTTCTTCAGCAGGATTGTTACCATATGGAATGATTTACCAGTTAGAGTAGTTGAAAGCAGTACCATAAATATGTTTAAGCACAGACTTTATAAATATTTTTGTTTCAAATTCATGACTGACATTAATTGCACCTCTCTAGCTACACAATAAGTTTACATTCAGGTTTTCCTTTTTTAAAAAATCTGTCTTTCTACTCCTGCCACAATAATCCATAAGTTTTTGTTCTCTTTCGCTGTCACATACAGCTGTATTAGGACCCAGTGTTCTGTTGCTGCTTGAATTATTTGTGTTGAAATTTCATTATGTAGAAGCACTTGAGCAGACTCGTCTTGCCAGACCTAAATGAACCATACCTAGGTATTATTATGTAGGTTAGATATGAATATAGTTCATGATTTTGGTGTTCAGAATGTTGCATTTACGTATTAGTTTGGATCTTTATGATGCTATACAGAAAATGTTCATGTTTCATTATGAAAATGTTATTGAATGAAATAATGATTTTAAATCTTTTTTATTTTACCATTATTTTGGCTATTTGGAAAAATATTTGATTGCAAGAAATTTTTTTCTTGATGCCATATTTTCTTTTCATATATTTATGGTACTTATTGATACTTGCTATGATCTAGGGTAAGCAACATGTAAGACAAAGATAGTTTAAGTGGTGAAAAGATATATTAAGGAATAATTATTGTTTCTCCCATGTATTTCCTCCCAACAGGTTTAAACACTCTGTGCGGTCTGGTTGCCAAGCTGTCTCCGGTGGCTGGGGGTTTGTTACAAATTTAATTGCAGTTATTCCATTGCAGTACCATTTTTTGCAAATTCTCCTGTTCTGTGGCTGGCTGGGAAAATATTTAACTTTTGTAGGGAGCTGTGTTATTTTGCCACTTCTTCCTGTTATAGCTTGGGTTGCTAATTTGGGTGTCCAATCTCGATGATTTTATTCCCTGTGATTGTTTTGCTTTTCTTCGCATGAATCAGTTGAATGTGACGTACAATTAATTACATTGAAAACTGTGGTATACCTGATGCTGAAGAAAATTCAGTTGGTGGATATTTTATTTTAGGTCAAGTTTACGAATAGAATGAAATATCGAGATTTGATCCTACATTATACAATATTGGCTTTAGTGTAGGTCATTTTTCGTATGTCATTTAACTAGTCTTGTATGGGATTTGAGGCTTTGTCTGTCATCTGGGCATGTTTTGTAGTTTATCTTGTAACATGACAAGACAGGTGAATGGGTTCCAAATA
The DNA here is from genome assembly GCA_032361385.1 of Panulirus guttatus. Classification (NCBI taxonomy): domain Eukaryota; kingdom Metazoa; phylum Arthropoda; class Malacostraca; order Decapoda; family Palinuridae; genus Panulirus; species Panulirus guttatus. The sequence continues at coordinate 6,070 of JAUUDW010633546.1, forward strand.
ACCAAGTAACATGAAAGATTATTTTAGATGTAGATATGTATCTGCATTTGCATCATGTAATATATCACACAATAATTTTCTGGTAAGATTTATTCCTGTGGTTTTTTGTAAAACACTGCTAACATTGTTTTTAGGAAAATTATACCTCATTTGTCTTATTTGTAGTCATATATGATCTGCATTATTATTATTATTACTGAAAGTTATTATTTACCTCAAGCAATGTACATAATACTATAATGCTGAAAGGGTTTCTTGTCTCACTTCATTTTGCAGAATATATGTCTTGATATGCAGTTTTTATCTTCACAGCTTAAACTGTCTTGCCTGAAATATTTCTTGAGTAAATTACTTCTTCTGTGTTTTGGGACAAAATACCAGTTTTACTGGTTGGCACTTAATCCTCTATGTATGTAATGTGGTCGTCTGATGATGCTACAATTTAAGTTGTTGCATAAAGACTAGTTGCTAATTTTTTTGAGGTGCAATTGTGTTGGAAGTATTTTGCTTCATTTTGCAGGTTTTTCAGGCTTGTGTTACAGAGCTCCGCCTGGTTGACATTACACCAAGGGTGAATGGTCACCTTTGGTAAGGCTGTATTATTGTAAGCTGATGAAAGAGATGACAGTCTTCTCAAAGACCTTCACACTTTGAAGGAGTTCATCCTGTACCCACTACTGAGTACAGTGCAGTTTTGCAGCTGCATGGACTAATAAATATGGAACCCTGAGGTTATAGCACTGGATCCCTTTCACTTGGGGGTCCTGGGGTTATATAAGAATGATAATTAGCCAGTGATTGTTATGTGCTTTGTTTTGTGTGTTTTTAGTTTTATTATGAATACCTCTGAAAGGCTTATTGAACATGCAGGTGAGGCATTGCTTCCAATGGAGCAGATAAAATGTTTGTAGAGGATACTGACTTTAGATGAATTATTTTTCTTGTCCAAAATTAGTGCTGGTGAATGCTATAAAAACATTTAGTTTGTTTATAGCCATTGTTGATGTTCTTGTTGTGGGAAGTGATTGTTTGTGTGAGCTACATGTGATGCCAAGTATGGATTGTGTCTTGTAGATTGGGAGTTGTTGATCATTCAGGATAATGCAATTACAGGTAACTATTTGCACAAGGAGAGAGTTTTACACTCGTGAGGCCTCATCTCTTGAACGTTATTATTGGAAAACATCTTGAATTTATGAATGTTGTCTGCAACACCCATGTCCTCAGTCTGTTTATTCCATTCATTTACCACTCATACTACAGAATTTCTAATTAACATCTTTTTTAATAAGTTTCTTGATTGATTTCATATTATATCCTCCAGTTTCTTCATCCCTCCATCTGTAGAACTGGTTACAGTCTGTGTCATTTATTTGTTTTGAAAACTTAAATGTTGTGATTAGGTCACCCCTCCCTCACTTCTGTCTCAGTGAAGGTAAATTTTAAACCTTTAGCCTTTCCCTGTAACTCAGCTCTCTTAATTTTGGTGCCATATATTTTACCTCCCTGAGGACTTCCTCAGTTAGATTTATGTGCTTTTTTTTAAGGTGCATGAAGGTGAAGGTTAGATTCGTCTCTGCAAGGGGGTTAAATAGGTGACATTGAATTTCTCTGGGAATTCAGTCATTTAGTTTAACCAGTGTTATGATTCTGTTCTCTAGTAATGAATATTCTGTTTGTTGGTAGTGCAGTTTATTACTGCTGTGCTGTAATTGTGAGGTCATATGCTTATGAGAAGACTGACATTGTGGTTAGTGAGGGTTGAGGGAGGTCATGTAGGGAAGAATAATTCTATCTGTCTATCTATAGACAGAACTTTATATATTCCTGTGTGTCATAGAAGGCAACTGAAGGGGGTGGGAACAGAAAAGGGAGCCAAGTGAGGAGTGCTCCTCCCCCTTGAAGGCTCAGGCTGTAGTGTCTAAATGTGTGTGGATGTAACCAAGATGAGAAGAAAGGAAAGATAAGTTGTATGTTTGAGGAAAGAAACCTGGATGGTCTGGCTTTAAGTGAAACAAAGTCAAGGGGAAAGGGGAAGAATGGTTTGGAAATGTCTTAGGAGTAAAGTTAAGGGTTAGTGAGAGGACAAGAGCAAAGGAAGGAATAGCACTACTTTTGAAGCAGTTGCGGGAATGTGTGAGAGTGTAAGGGAGTGAATTCTAGACTGATGGTAAAAATGAAAGAGGATTGCTAGGTATAGATTTTTAGTGCTTTTGCACCTGGCCCTGAGAAGAAAGATCATGAGAGGCAAGTGTTTTGGGAGCAACTGAGTGAGTGTGTCCACAGTTTTGATGCAAGAGATAGGATGTAAGTGACGTGATTTGAATGCGAAGGTGAGTAATATGGCAATCAAGGGTATTATCTGAAGGTATGAGGTATTCAGTATTATGATTGGAAATGGTGAACAGCTTGTGGAGTTGTGTACTGAAAAATGACTGGTGATTGGGAATACCTCTTTTAGAAAGAGGGACATACACAAGTATACGTATGCTGAGTACGGAAGATGGTCAGCGGTCAGTATTAGATTACGTATAAATTGACAGGCATGCACAGGAGAGACTTCTAGATGTAAATGTGCTGACAGGGGCAGCTGGTTGAGATATTTGATCACTATCTTGTGAAGACGAGTGTGATGATTTGTAGAGGTTTTCGGAGACGAGGACACAATGTCGGTGGGAAGAGAGTGGTGAGAGTAAGTGAGCCTGGAAAAGGAACTTGTGTGAATAGATACCTAGAGAGACTGAGTATAGAATGGCAAATAACTATGACCTGGCTCATTTCAAGAGACAGGCTTTTCACTTTACTAAAAACTCGTAAATACTTTCCCTGTCTTTTTTTTATCTCCCTTCCTCAATTCTCTCTATATTTCAATTAGGGCCCGGCCTTGATGTGGATCTATGTCCGTGACTGGAGCCTTCAACATAAAAAGGAAAAAAAGGCGGAGCTGGTGAGGATTAGGAGGTATAACAAGCAGTGCTGGCATATGTGAGAGATGCATTTGGCATGCAAAAGGTGGGAGGTGGACAGATTAGAAAGGGTAGTGAATGGTGGAATGAAAAAAAAGTTGCAATTGAAAGAAGAAACTGTGACGTTTTGGTAGCACTTACAGGGAAGTGAGTGGAAAGGATTGGGGGATGTATAATAAAAAGTGGTAGGAGGTTAAGAGGAAGGTAAAGGGGTTGAAAAGGAGGGCAAACGAGGGTTGGGGGGAGCGATTATCAGTTAACTTTAGGAAAATAATATGTTTTGGAAGGGAGGTAAACAATGTGCGAAAAACAAGAGAATATATAAGAACATCGGTGAAGCGGAAAAAAGGGAAATGGAAACAGGTAGTGATGAAGTGAGGAGAAACTGAGGTTAGTATTTTATAGGATTGTAAAATATGTTTGATAATAGAGTAGCAAATGTAGGTTACTTGGGTCGCGGTGGTATGCGAAGTGAGAGTCATGGAGATTGGTTTTGTGAAGAGAGAAGAAGTGGTGAAAGCCTTGCATTAGATGATATGTGTCAAGGTGGCTGAAGTGAATGCCACCGCAGTTGAACTTGTTAAGAAAGGGGATGATATTGTTGTTGATTGGTTAGGTTTCAGTGTATTTATGGATCGTGGTGAGGGGCATGAGAAATGGTGGAATGCACGTATAATGCTATTGTATAAAGGCAAGGGGGATAAAGGTGAGCGTTTAAACTAAAGAGGTATAAGTTTGTTAAGTGTACCTGGTAACTTGTATGGGAGGGTATTGATTGAGAGGGTGAAGGTATGTACAGAGCATCAGATTGAGGAGGAGCAGAGTGGTTTCAGAAGTGGTAGAGGATGTGTGATTTAAATGTTTGCTTTAAAGAATGTGTGTAAGAAATACTTTGAAAAACAGATGGATGTGCATGTGCATTTATGGATCTGGAGAAAGTATGTGATAAAAGTGATAAAGAATACTTGTGGAAAGTCTTAAGAACATACGGTGTGGGTGGATAGCTGCTATAAGGGTTTAAGGCATTTGTCCAAGTAGGAAGAGTGGAGAGAGTATTGCTTCAAGTGAAAGGTGGTCTGCAGTGGGGGTTTGTGACTTGGTTGTTTGATTTGTTTTTGGATGGGATAGTGAAGGAGCTAAACGCGAGTCTAAGAGAGAGGGGTGAGTATGCAGTCTGTAGGGGATGGGAGGGTAAGGAAAGTGAGTCATTTGTTTGCTGACGAAACAACAACGTTGGTAGATTCGAGTGAAAAACTGCAGGAGTTGGTGACTGAGAAAGTGTGTTTAAGAAGAAAGTTGGGAATGAATGTGTATAAAAGGGAGGTTATTAGGTCTAGGAGGGTTGAGGGACAATATAGTTGGGATGTGAGCTTGAATGGAGAAAACTTCGAGGAAGTGAAGTGTTTTAGATATCTGGGAGTGGATATGGCATTGAATGGAGTGATGGAAGCTTTAGTGAGTCAAAGGGTGGGTGAGGGGGAGAAGGTTCTGGAAGCGCTGAAGAATATGTAGGAAGAGAGATTGTTATCTGGGAGTTTAGAAATGGGTATGGTTGAAGGTATAGTATTCCCAACAATATTATATGGATGTGAGGCATGGGCTATAGATAAAGTTATGGGGAAGAGGGCACATGTGTTGGAAATGAAATGTTTGAGGATGATGTGTGGTGTGAGGTGGCTTGATCGAGGAAGTAGAGAATGAGTAATAAAATGAGTGTGGTTGAGAAAGCAGAAGAGGGTGTGCTTAAAAGGTTTGGCCATATGGAGAGAATGATTAAGGTAAGATTGACAGACACTATATGTGTGTGATATTAAATGTGGAAGGAACAAGGAGAACCGGGAGACTAAAATGGAGGTAGAACGATCGAGTGAAAAATATTCTTAGCGATCGGGGCCTTAACATGCAAGAGGGTGAAAGGCATGCACGGAATAGAGTGAATGGGAAAGATGTGTTATACTGGGATCGACGTGATAACGATGGACTGAACCAGGGCATGTGAAACGGACCGCGGAAAGCAATTGAAAGGTCTGTGGGGCCTAGTTGTGGAGAGGGAGTTGTAGTTATAGTGCATCACACATAACGGATAGAGAATAGATCGGCCTTTCTTCCTATATTCCTGGTGTCACCTCCTGAACGCGAGAAACGGCGATCAGGTA
>JAUUDW010633557.1:0-11190 GCA_032361385.1 Panulirus guttatus
TGTTGTGTGTGTGTGTGTGTGTGTGTGTGTGTGTGTGTGTGTGTGTGTGTATGTTTGTGTGTGCGTGTGTGTGTGTGTGTGTGTTTATATATGACAAGACTTAATGTCTTTACATGTGAAAACAAAAATCCGTGCAAATAACACTTCCTGTATAAATAATCCAATATAATTATGAGTATCTCAAGTGGTAGGAAATATCACGTATTGCAAGTTGAGCGTGTCATACGGACTCTAATCTTCAGTAAAGACTGGAAGTACATCCACGCCCTCAGATAACGAAGGAAGGTGTGACACTTGACCTGATCACCAGAAAACACTGAAAGAAATTCAGACACAACGGAATGCATATAGTAACAGATCCCTGGATCCTTTCGAGGTTGTTTGTGACAACAGAGAAGATCAGAAACATAATGTTCATCGTAATTAGCGTCAGCCGGAGCCCTAATGTGATTAATTCAGCTCGTTTCTACTTCAACGTGTGTATGATGCTACTTTCAACTTACTGGTTAGACATTCCATGTATTAACGATCTTATTGAAGAAAAGTATAGTCTCATTTGCGGAAAATGTTTGCCATCGAGCTTGCGTCCATTACTACGAGTGAAATTTAACAAATATAGTCTTTAAGTGGCTGTCTTATAACACGATTGCCAAAGCCTCTGATGATTATGAATACCTCCATAAAATCTCCAGCCAATCTTCTCTTTTCAAAGGTGAAGCCGTCTTACTCGTCAAATCGGCTGTTATGGGATCTGCTTTTCAGTCCTGGAATCCTCTTGGCAGCTCGCAGCTGTACAATATTCTGTCTGTGTCTTTTTGTTTCACTTAGGAAGTCCAAACCCGAACACAGTATTCCAAGGTGTGGACGTCCGCACCAAGGAACTAAAAAAAAAAAAAAGATGAGAAGTTGTTTCTTAAGCCGTTACTTCAAACGCCCTTTGCCTATGAATCCGAAAGTATTATTTGTAATTCGTTGTGTTCCTCTGCCTTACATATACTTAACTCTTAAGTCGTCTTTTATCCCCTCAATTACTGCAGCTCAAGTGAGGTCATCTTATGACGAATCTTTTCGCTCGAACTTCTGAAGCGTAAAACTTTGTGCATGCCACCTGTGAGTCAGTCCGTTTGTTTGTGTGTGTCAGCTGACAGCTGTAGACTTTCGTTATCTATTGCCGCTTTACTTCTAAATTCAACGTCGTCTACAAACTCTGATATCCCACGATATATGAAAGGCTGTGTCATATTGATGTATGTACCAGAGATGAATTTGGTTCTACGACTGATCCCTGTGGCACCTTCAACACACTTAGTGACCCTGATTACCTAAAACACTAGGACTCCATCCACACACTAAGACCAACAAAGTGTTCCATTTACTGTATGTTAAAAGTTCCATTCCATTCTGTTTACTTTTGCCTATTTGCTCATGATTTACTTGAATGCTTACAGCTGTTCTTAATGTGTATTTAATTTGATTTTATGTATTTACTTTACGTCACTCACTTAACTTGTCATTTTCTTTGATTTGCATTTATATTATTTGCTATATTTGCTTATTTATTTTCTCTAATATCTCTATGACTGGTGGTTATCACTTCAGTCTTCAGTGACTATGCATTGGTTTCAGTTAACCTTGTTTGTGCCACAGTCAAGTTTCTATGCTCTCAACCATATGTTCTTACCATGTCTGTTCACAATCACGGCTATGTGCTCTTTACCTTTTCTGTGACACAGTCACAGTTACATGTTCTTTACCTTTACTGTGCCACAGTTACGGTTATATGAGTTAACATTATTTGTGCCATAGTCATGGTTATATGTTTTAAACCTTGTCTCTGCCGCAGACATGGCTATGTGTTCTCATCTTTGTCTGTGCCACAGTCACGACTATATGATCCTAACTTTGTCTGTGCCACAGTCACAATTTATGATCTTGACCTTGTCTGTGCCACAGTCACAATTATATGATCTTGACCTTGTCTGTATCACAGTCACGGTTATATGCTCTTAGCTATATCTGTGTCACAATCATGGCTATATGCTCTCAACTTTGTATGTGTCACAGTTATAAACGTAAAATTTGAATCTTGTCAGTGCCACAGTCACGGCTTTGGAATTTTAACCTTGTCTGTGCCACAGTCACGGTTATGGTCTCTTAACCTTGTCTGTACCACATTCACGGTTATATGCTCTTAGCCTTGTCTGTGCTGCAGTCAAGTCTATATGCTTTATATCCTTGTTTGTGCCACAGTAACGGTTGTTTACTCTAAACTTCTCTGTGTCACAGTCACAGCTATACTCTCTTAACATTGTCTGTGCCACAGTCACGGTTGTTCACTCTTAACCTTGTCTGTGTCACAGTCTCAGCCGTATTCTCTTAACCTTGTCTGTGCCACGGTCACGGCTATACTCTCTTGACCTTGTCTATGTTATAGGCATGTCTATAGGATCTTAACTTTGACTGTGCCACAACCACGGCTGCAACCACTTAATCTTGTCTGTTTCACAGTCATAGGTAATTACTTTATTTTCTTTTTTTACTTTTGTTCCTTTAACATTGTCTGTGTTACAGTACCGGCTGTTTTGCCCCACTAACACTACAACTGTTTTTGCAGGACTCCCTTGAAGCCGATCAGATAGATGGTATGTATGAGGGGCGCTGGCGCCTTCACCCCTCTCTCCCCTCCTCCCTCGCTGGACCCACCTTACACGGGACTGACCCATAACAGTGCTCTCCTACCCATGGGGAGCGATCTGTGCCTCTTACCCATCCTCCCTCAGATCTGTGTTTTACAAACCCCTCCAAGTTCGGGCTGCCACCATATCTCTTTACCTTCTTATTGCTGGCTGAAAACTCTCGCCATTTTTTAGTTTTAATGGACAGTTATCGCCATTTTTTTTCCATCTAATCTCACTGAAAAGTCTCTTTCTTTCTCTTTCTTTTGCCTTTTTAGTTCTAACAGGCATCTAACGGATATTTCTAACGGCTGGCATCTTCCGACTGTTAGGTAGTATTTCCCACCGTAATTCTAGGGTTTAGCTTTTGCCTTGTAAGTTCTGGGTAATAAATGTCTAAACATTTCCAACTATAATCTTTCATCTCTTAGTTGGAGGCAATGTCTCTCGCCCCTATAGCTGTTATTCCTCCCTCAATCCAGCAGTCAGCTATATTCTAGATGTCCAATATATCCCTGAATATCTAACTGTTGTCGTTCACTCTGGAAATATCCACAAACATCTCACCTTTAGTTTCACACGTCAGGTACTACTGTGAGGCTACATCATCGTCAATGGACGGACGGGAATACAGCCTCGTCTAGGAGCATTTTTTTGCTCAAAAGGAGTCTATCTTACCCTGCTCCTGTGTGGAGTGCAGCCTCGAAGTTGCAGGAGCCCGATGATTGGGGTTGTCTCATTCATTTCAAATGTCCTCTCTTGCCCTTCAATTCTAGCTGACATCTCTCTATCCCTCTCCCCATAGATCTAGTTATCATCCCCTGTGTCTCCCTTAGTCCAGCCCTTAGCTCCAGATGTCATGTGCCCCTTTGAGACCAGTTCTTGTGTCTTCCCTCAGTCCCAGTTGATAATAGACTCATTTAGTCTATTTATTCCCATTTAGTGCCAGTTGCCGTGCCTACCATCTCTTATATTTTCTCTCTCAACAGCAGCAAAGAATGAAAAAACTCCGAAAAGACAGCGCACTCTATCAGTATTTGGTTTTTCTTGTCTAATGATACTAAATTTCTAGAAGCATATTAGCACCTAATTTCTATTACTTCCTGTTCTATGAAACGGTATGTTATCCTCCGTACGCCTCTCATTAGCGAGCTTAGATTCTGCGTATGTAAATTGTTCAGTGGCGGTTCCAATCTTTCTATTGATATTCAATTCTTTCTCTTCGATCTGGGGCCAGGGTGTTTAAGAATTATTTCTGTTAACATAAATCTTCGTGTAGTTATTTATATGCAAACTACCGTATAATATCGTCATAGACCAAAAGTTAAATTGAACCTGTCTCGTGCAAAACGTTCATTTGACATTAACTCTTGTGTTTTTCCGTGCGATAATGTTCATGAAGAACTTATTGATACGTGAACATAACAGCATCAGTGGAATTTGAATGCTCTTGAGTAGGTTAAGAGGGCTGGATGTCTATTGGATGTCTATTAATGAACCAGAATACGCGTTCATAACTTCAGAGTTGTAGATGGTGTGGTTCCACAGTGGGTTGTGATCTTCCGAAGTGTGTCATGGCCTTCCACTATGGGTCATGAACCTTCAACAGTGGATTAAGGCTTTCGGCAGTGGGTCCTGACCTTCGACTGTGGGTCATGACCTTCGGTAGTGGGTCATGACTTTCCACAGTGGGTCGTGACTTTCCACATCGGATCCATACTTTTCCCGTGGGTTATTACCTTTCACAGTGGGTCAGACAAAAAAAAGAAATTCTTGCTAACGAAACTAAAGTCAGTTCGACGTCTTGATCTCCGCTCAAAACTCCTGTGGAAGTTGAAAAAGCAAAGAGGCTGTATAACTTGAAAAGTGAAAGCAATATTCATACTGAAGTGACCTGCTGGTTAACCTAAGAAGAATTTTTTTTTAGTTGACTTTTGAATATTTTTTGAAACTATTCTTATCACTACGAGTTCATCAATGCTTTATTTCCTAAGGTTCTGATAAAAATGTATTTCAAAGCATTTTGCTGGACCCAAAGTCAGGGAACCAGTTGCGTTCTAAACATCAATAACTAAAGATCTTAGTCAGACACATTGTTTATATATACTTCCAAACTCAGTTATCAATAAATCTACAATAACTTTAATCACTGAAAGTATACGGACATCATATATATCTCGATGCCCCGTAACTTCCTTAAACTGGTTGCAGCAGTCGGTCCACAGTCAACCCAGCTGTTCATCCACCCCTAGGGCTCGGTCGACAAAATGGGTACCTGGCTCAGGCTAGGGTATATATATAGAGTGTTAATGGGATGGCCTTGATTAGGGCCTCAGCTGCCCGTGCCGTCTCAGCTAACATAGAAAAAAAAAACTCGTATTGCGATGGTAGCGTTATCCTGATGCTGTTGGTATGATTATTTGAAAACAGATTAATCACTGACGCTTTCTACAGTGATTTAATTCATATTCAAATACTATTTATTGAATACGTATGGCGTATGCGTAGCTCATGCGTATATAAATTCATCCACTTATGAAGACAGCAATACACACAGACGACTGAGGAAGTATTATCATCTGTAAGAAATTTGTCTAATTTTTTTTCTTAACTCGATTTTTGTTGATAACAATCATTCTCTTTTGTTTATTACTCTTTAATGGATTATTTTGTTATTCATTCCTGCAACCAATGGACCAGGTGAGTGAGATGTGCTGTTTTTTCAAATTTAGTACAGAAGTGGCTGACAAAGCTGATAAATCTTGTGTTATCATGATGAAATGTTCTTCATAAACTTTGTTCACTATTCTGTTGATATCCACTGTGTTATATTTGTTGAGTAAAGATATCATTTTTGCTTTCATTCTTATAAATGGGGTTAGTAGTAAAGGGGAGGACTTCTGACTTAAGCAATAGGTGGTGTCATACATCAACCCAGCATCTTTATAATCCGTGTCCTCTTGATCCCCTTGATTCCTCTGTCCCGTACACGCCCCTCTGTCTTCACCCATGGTTCTTGAGCAGGACGGTAGTACCTCGAATATGGCGGTACAGCCCACAAGCATGATGACGCGGCCTTTGACCTGACCCTGAATAGTCAGGTTCAAACCCCAGATCGTCATACCCAAGGCTCCGTACCTTCGTATTCTTTGCGCGTACCATCGCACCAAAGGCTCTTACCGTCGTGGTAAAGATGTCAGTGCACCTCCCGTCTCTTCTCTCCTTCCACTGAATATTTTTGTTCTTAGTTCCTTGAAATACACACTTAGAATCAAGTTTCATACTTAGTTCTTACTTATGTCGATGGCATACTAATATTCCTCGTAGCTACACTTGACACACACTCACTGATGCACTTGGTGTCGTTCCACCAACGTTGTGCCAAGTCACACACTCCCTGGAGGTCCTCACCCCAACACACTCACACCAGTAGTTTCTTCCAGCTCTCAAGAAGGCTTTCGACTCCTTCGACACGGATAATAAGGGCTACATCACCCCCGAGACCGTCGGCACCATCTTGAGGATGATGGGCGTCAAGGTCTCCGAGAAGAACCTTCAGGAGATCATCGCCGAGACTGACGAGGACGGTAAGGTCGAACTCAGAGGTCCTCATGATTCTAGACCGGAGTTTCTGTCTTCTGTAAACTATAGTTTAAGGTCTAAATTTTGAAAATGTGGAAACATAGTTCATTAGAAATATAGACAGATGACAATATTCACTGGTTTATTTCTCGATCACGACTACATGCTTGCTGTCACGTTTAACTTCTCATGGACATAAACCAAAGTGATAAAACTAGAGTTAATTTGAGACTGGGTTTAGCGTTGCCTTCAAAGCCCCCAGGGGATAGAGAAATCACTCTTCGACCTCCTGAATTCTTATTCAAACTTTATCGTTGGATTAAGTTTTCTAAAGTTATCCTTCCCATACCTTAATATTTTGAATGAATGTATATATCTGTGTAGATACCATCTGTGTCTGGTGGGAAGCAGGTTTTGTAAAACAGCTGCTCAGGGAAGTAAGAACATTTAGACTTAAGAGTGTTGAAGTGGCGTCCGGAACCATCTTACACACTCCGTGTCAGCAATTCCAGACTACTTTTATGTCTCATTAAAACTAAGCTACTAGGAAGTCCTATCTATCTAATGATGCTCTCATGAATTCCTTTCACATTTCCAGCAAAAGATTTCACATATGATTTCGCTTCAAAGGGGAGTCCAATGCTTATTCCAACACCAATACGCCTGTTGCACACCTCACACACATTTGTCTCAACTACCGCTAGTTAGCTCTGTTTCTCCCACTGCCCTCCTAACTCTTTAAACTTATTAGCTGTCTTCGACTTTCTAAAATCCTCAAACTATGATCCTTCCTTTGGAACTTCAGTACCTCTCCTTGGGCGATGATTCTGTCTCTGCTGAGCGTATGACGGAAGTAATTGTTGAGGATATAGAGACATAAATCTCCTATTCCTCTAAGACTATATCTTCTTCGGATCCACGGTTTAACCATTCTTATTCTGAGGCAGAGCTGGAAAAACTCTCGTTCCTTTGACCCGCATTCAGCTCTCTGCTCTGACGAAAATTACGACGAATATGTAATTAGTAAGGCGAAATGTTCCTTTGTACAAAAGAAGAGTAACACCTTCCCTTCTTCCACTGATAAGTCTACATAATCTTTAGCCCAAGGTGTCTTTCTCGACTTTTGTCGCACTTCCTTCCCTTGCTGTGCTATAGTTCTATCTTCTCTTGACAGTTGTGTTTGGAAGGACTTGGCTTCTGAACTTGCGCTCGTGCTTGCCCGCATGTCTCAGTTATGTCTAGGATCAGGGACATTTCTTTTCTTTCAAAATTGTGATAAAGCCTTTCCCAGTAAAGACAAATGTTTTAATCCTTCTAGCTCAACTGATTCTACTTCTTTTAAAGTCTTTGGATTTCCACTTAAATCGCATCTTGAATTCAACTCTGGTCACTATCAAGGAAGTTGTTAAGGCGCGAGATCAGCAGACGATATCCTTTCCCACTTGTTTATATCAAGTAATCCTCTCTGAGAGACTTGGGAAAATCTTATGTTATATCACTGATGTCTCGAAACCTTTAGACGATATGTGGCAACGGCATCCTATTTCCGAACTCCTTCCTTAGGGATTTTCCTCTTCACACTATTTCTTCTTATCTAGCTTCCTTTCTGGCCGATCTATCTCCGTTGTGTCCCTCAGGGTTCTGCACTGTTTTCTACACTCTTACAGTTTATCAAAGACTTTTCTTTTTCAACATATCACCAAATACTTTCATACGCAAACCACTTAACACTGCATTCCTTCACCTCTTTCAAATTTGCTAATTCTTCCGTTTCCCAGTTTACGTCTCGTCCTGTCGTATCTACTTCCATAAATCAATCTAACTCTTCTAAAACTCAGTTTTCCCCCATTGCTCAATGTAAAATCTCTTGCAGCTTTTCCATCTCCTTTGGAGGCTCTTTGATTTCACCACTGAACACTATAAACATACTTGGCATCTCTGTAACATCTAATCTACCTTGGAAATAACACATTACACATGTAGCTAAGTCTAGTTCCAACAAATTGGGAGTCTCTACTTAAATGCTACAGGCTCTTCCCTTCTGCACATTTGTTGCTATTATGTGGAGGCTTTGATTCTTCCTTGTAGAGGGTACTGGTGTCAGATCGTGGAGGGTCGAGCTCTACATACTTCACAAAGTTAAATCCAAGGCAATCCGACTCACCAACCTGACCTCAGAACCTGATTCACTAAATCTAGTGTGGGTCAAAGGGTATTACCGAATTATGTGCTAATTGACAGATGTACACTGGAGAAGTCATTGGATATGAACGTGCTAAAAGGGGAGGCAAGTGCAGTGTTTGATAATTTCTTTGTAAAAGCGAGTGTGAAACCTTGTGATGAATTTAGGGTAAAAGAGGATTTGGTATGCATGAGAGAAGTGGGGTTGACAGTGAGTTCGGGTGGTGAAGTGAGTAATAGGTAACGAAAATGTAAGGAAGAAATGGAGTGAGTGTTTTGAAAGACTGGTAAATGTGGTGTATGGTAGGAAGGCGGATGCAATGTGTTTGGGACGAGGTGGCATGCATAATAAAGGAGGCCTGGCGAATAGTGGGGTGGAAACAGAGGAGAAAGTGAAAATGTTACGCAAGATGAAGTGTAACAGAGCAACCGGAGCGTGTGGGACTGCAGCTGAGTCTCTCAATAAAGAGTGTGACGATACTGGTGATTGGTTAGTCAGACCGTTCAGCGTTTGTATGGCCCAGTGTGAAGTACCTGAGGACTGGAGTTTGTATAGTATAGTAACCTTGTTTAAAGGCAATGAAGGTGAGGCAAAAATGAATATTCACTACATGGTAAGGTGTACGGGAGAACGGTGACAGAGATTGGTGGCAAGCGCAGATCATCTGACTAAGGAACAATATGGCTTCAGGACAGGGTGTGTTGTCCAGGTGTTTGCTTTGAAGAATATACGTAAGTAGTACTTGACAACACAAAGTGAACTGCTTGTGACACATGGATTTCATATGATGGGTTTCATACGACACAAAAGAAAGGAAGTGGCTGGATTGTTGGAAGTATAATGCCTGAGGATGATATGTGGTGAAAGAAGGTCTGATTATGTATTGAATGACAGGGGCAGAAAGAAGTGTGGTATTATTACCAGTCTGACTGAGAAGGTCGACCAGAGTGTGCTAGAAAGATTCTGGTATAAGAGTGAAAACAAGACTGAGTAAGAGGATTTCCGTGCCAGAAAAGGAGAGATCAGGAGGGAGGTGGAGACGTAGCTGGACATGGAAAGACCTGAACATTCGGGGGTGTGAAAGGCGTGCTGTGGATAGAGCGAACTGGGCGCATGCATTATAAAGAGACGACTTTCTGTCAAAGGGCTGAACACGGCATAAAGTATACAGGGTTGATGGAACACTCTCTTCGCACCATGCAATGCAAATGGCGATCACATAAAGAACTAAAGACCTTACTTCACCTTATTCCTTCCTTCTTTCTTCCCTTCATAAGGTTCTGAATTATAAAGCTGAAACCCAGATATGTGATTGCGACACTTCTGGCCTCATATAACAGTGCAGGTAGCGCAAAGCACAAGTTGTCCCTCTTGAGTTCACAAGAGATCAGTTCAGAGAGCAACTTAAAGGCTTTATGAAGAGATATTTTCAAGTGAGAAGGTTTCGATAAAAGTTAAGGTATATACGAAATCACTGATAATATAAGTTATATGTATGTATGAATTAAAGTATCTACGACTACGTAAAAGTATCTAAGACTATATATCAGACTGCACAGCTAAGAGTCTCCATCTTCATTCTTTTCTTCATTTCATGAGCTTATCTTAGTCATATAAGCCTCCAAACTGTAGCACACACCTAACCTCTCATTCCATCCTCAGGATCTGGTGAGCTGGAGTTCGAGGAGTTCGTAGAGTTGGCGGCCAAGTTCCTCATTGAGGAGGACGAGGAGGCTCTAAAGGCGGAGCTCAGGGAGGCCTTCCGTATCTATGACAAAGAAGGTGAGTTGAGTGTCCTGTTTACCTTCTGGATTTCTGATCAACAGTTCATCAAGAATGTTACACACATAAAGTCACACATGCACATATAATCAAACATATAAGATTGCAGTTATATATACATATTCATACCCATTATGTACAATGTAACACAGAAGATTTTTTGTGTCGCAGGGAAATACAAAAGACTTGACGATACATAGATTTAGCTGTAGAAAAATACCTGTGAGTGTTGCAGGTGTTTTCTCTACCAGACAACAGATGTTGAAGAGGCGTGTGCTAGACAGGGAGTTTATTCTTTGTTACAAATGTAATGTTACTGGTGTTCTCATCCACAGGAGGAATTTTGAGGTTTTCAGATATTCATTAAGTGGAATGAACTGCAAGATGTATTTCGCGCAGTTCAAATATAGAGTTCAGGCTTTGTCTTTACGAAGAAGCAATGTGCGAATGTTAAGCTAGATAGAATTATACACTAGAAATTTTACTTTGGTCTAATATTAGCTAAAATGAGAATATAGAATGCTCGCTGGGTTAAAGATGGAAGGAACTGAAAAAGGTCGCTTACACAAATATCCTCTGTCACCATCACGCACACGGCACATGCACGTGTAGCCTTGACTATGCACTCGCTTAGAGAGGCTTGTTATTGATAATGCCAAGAACCTCAGTTGTTCAGAACTAAAAGATTGGAAATATAGAAGCAATTGATGTGAACATCTCGTCATAGTACCTATGGGGCTACTAAACAAAAATATGAATAAATGTAGAATTATGAATCTTGTTTTCTTTTTCTTTCATCACGAACAAATGTTTTTTCTGTACCGATCAGGACAGACATTAGGGTGATAGATAGATGACCAAGGGAACATAATACTGTGAAAAAAACAAAAGTTTGTAGAAATGATTCATAATATTCTTTACTTGTGAATAGGTCTTTAGATGCCATTTTCTTTCTGCTGTTGGGATTCT
>JAUUDW010633568.1:0-11189 GCA_032361385.1 Panulirus guttatus
TGAGAGTATTGATGAACATAGAATTAGAGATTGTTTTTGGAAGGAGGTGAATAGTAAGATGTGCTGTCATTTGTATGGGTGAATAGGAGGACACTTTGGTAAGTTTTGGTTTTATACTTTGTGCTTAGAAGATTGTTAAATGCTGTTAAGAGCTTTTATGATAGAAATGGTGCTTGTGTGGGAGTAAGTGGGATATTGGGTAAGAGTTTGAAGCAAATGGAGTGCATCAAGGATGTGTAATGTCACTTTATATATTTTTTTTGGCTGGGGCATTGCACAAGATAGTGTGATTGTGGTTTAGCACTTAGGTGTTAATTTGAACTCAGTTTTTTCATGGTTAGACATTGGAAATTAAACCTTAAAATGCTGGATGACATGCTTACAGTTGGTTGCTGTATGGAAAATTAAGTTTCCCAGTTTTCCATTTCCCATTGTTGAAAGAAAGAAATACATGTACAAGTCTATGAAAAAAGTGAGCAGTTTGCATAGTATATTTGAATTAGGAAAATAAGATAGAATTGTGTGAAAAGGTTGTATGATGTGTAAAAGTCTTTTAACAGGCAATTGAATGAGTCTTTTGGAGGGTATTGTCACGTAGAATGCATGATAGATATAGGCTGGTCAAGGACGTGTATTGGACAGTAACAAGTACAAGGAAAGGTAGACTATGGAAGATACATGATCCCCCCCAAGTTTGTTATTTCTGTGTTAGCAAGGTAGCCAGGAACAGATGAAGAAAGACTGCATTTGCTCACATCCATTCTCTACCTATGATGTCTAATCCACTGAAACCACAGATCCCTATCCAAGACAGACCCCACATATCTTTCCATGGTTTACCCGAACGCTTCACATCCCCTGGTTTACTCCACTGACAGCACGTTGACCCCAGTCTACCATATCGTTCCAAATCACCCTACCCCGTAAACACATTTCACCCTCCTGCATGTTCAGGACCCGATCGCTCAAAATCTAATTCACTCCCTCCATCCATATCCAGTTTGGTCTTCCCGTTCTCCCTGTTCCTTCCACCTCTGACGCATAAATCCTCTTTGTCAACCTTTCCTCGCTCATTTGTTCCATATGTCCAAACCATTCAACACACCCTCTTTTGTTCTCTTAACCACACTCTTTATCTTTTCACACATCTCTCTTATCCTTACATTAGTTATTCGATCAAACCACCTCACACCACATATTGTCCTCAGGCATATCATTTCCAACACATATATCCTCCTTCGCATAATCCTATCAATGGCCCATGTCTTGAAACCATATAATATTGTTGGAGCTACTTTTCCTTCAAACATAGCCATTTTTGCTCTCCGAAATAACGTTCTCTCTTTCCACACATTCTTCATCGCTGCCAGAACCTTCGATACTTCCCCAACCCGATGATACACTTCCGCTTCCATGGCTCCAGTCGCTGCCAGGTCCACTCCCAGATATCTAAAGCACTTCACTTCCTCTAATTTTTCTCCTTTCAAACTTACATCACAACCTCTTCTGCTCTCTCAACCACACTCTTCTTATTACCACAAATCTCTCCTACCCTTACATTACTTACTCGATCAAGCTATCTCACACCACATATTGTTTTTAAACATTTCATTTCCAACACATCCACCCTCCTCTGTACAACTCTATCTATTGCCCCTGCCTCACAACCATATAATATTGTTGGAACTACTATTCCATTAAACATACCCATAATTGCTCTTTCAGGAAATGTTCTCTCCTTCCACACATCCTTCATTGCTCCCAGAACCTTTGCCTCCTTCCCCTCCTTTCGACTCACTTCTCCTTTCATGGTTCCATTCGCTGCCAGGTCCACTCCCAGATATCTAAAACTCTTCACTTTCTCCAGTTTTTCTCCATTCAAACTTACACCCCAACTAACATGTCCCTCAACCCTGCTGAACCTAATAACCTTGCTTTTATTCACATTTACATTCAACTTCCTTTCACTCACTCTTCCAAACTCAGTCACCAACTTTTGTAGTTTCTCACTCGAATCAGCCACCAGTGCTGTATCATCGGTGAGCAGCAAGTGACTCACTTCCCAGGCCCTCTCATCCCCAACAGAAAGCATACTTGCCCCTCTCTCCAAAACTGTTGCATTTACCTTCCTCACCACCCCATCCATAAACAAATTAAACAACCATGGTGATATCAGACACACTTGCCACAGACCGACCTTCACATGGAACCAGACACTCTCCTCTCTTCCTTCTCATTCACATGCTGTGCACCCTTGATAAAGACTTCTCATAGCTTCTAGCAACTTACCTCATACACCATATATTCTTGAGACCTTCCACAAAGCTTCTCTAAAACCTTATCATATGCCTTCTTCAGATCCATGAATGCCACATACAAATCCATCTGTTTTTCTAAGTATTTCTCACACACGTTCTTCAAATCAAACACCTGATCCACACGTCCTCTACCAGTTCTGAAACCACACTGCTCCTCCCCAGTCTGATGCTTTGTACATGCACATGCCTTCACCCTCCCAGTCAATACCCTCCCATATAATTTTCCAGGTATACTCAACAGACTTATACCTCTGTAGTTTGAACACTCACCTTCATCAACTTTGCCTTTATACAAAGGCACTATACATGCATTCCTCCAATCCTCAGGCTCTTCACCATGATCCATGCATACATTGAATATCACTACTAACCAATCAACAACACAGTCACCCCCTTTCTTAATAAATTCAACTGCAATACCATCCAGTCCCACCCCCTTGCCAGATTTCAGCTGCAAGGCTTTCACCACCTCTTTTCTTTTCACCAAACCATTCTCCCTGACTCTTACTTCACATACCACCCCAACCTAAAGATCCTATATTTGCCACTATATCATCAATCACATTCAACAGTCCTTCAAAATACTCACTCCATCTCCTTCTCACTCCATGATGCCCCTATTTGTTCTCTTGTCTTTTGCAAATTATATATCTCATTCCAGAACTTCTTTTATTCTCCTTAAAGTTTCCTGAATACTTTTTCACCCCAACTCTCATCTGCCCTCTTTTTCAGCCCCTGTACCTTCCGTTTGACCTTCTGTCACTTTCTCTTATACAACTCCCTATCATTTTTTTTTTTTTATGTTAGCTGAGATGGCACGGGCAACTGAAGCCCTAATCAAGGCCATCCCATTAATGCCATATATATATATATACCCTAGCCTGAGCCAGGTACCCATTTTATCGACCATACCCAAAGGGTGGATGAACAGCTGGGTTGACTGTGAACCCACTGCCGCGACCAGGATTCGAACCTATGCGCTCGACCCTGGGCGGCTTGTGAATGCGTCACGGTCAGGGACGCTAACCGCTGCACGACGGAGGTAAGCACTGCCAAAATGCCTCTCTTTTCTCTTTCATTAACAACTTTCCTTCCTCATTCCACTACTCACTACCGTTTTTGATCTGCCCACCTCCCATGTTTTGCATGCCACATGCATGTCTCTCACATGCCATCACTACTTCCCTAAATACACCCCATTCCTCACCCACTCCCCTCACTTCATTTGCTCTCACCTTTTGCCATTCTACATGCAGTATTTCCTGGTATTTCTTCACACAAGTCTCCTTTTCAGGCTAACTTTCTCTCACCATTCTCTTCTCCCCAACATTGTCTCCTCTTTTTTGAAAACTCTACAAATCTTCACACTCACCTCCACAAGATAGTGATTAGACATCCCACCAGCTGCCCCTCTCAGCACATTTACATCCATTACATCCAAAGTCTCTCTTTTACCTGCCAATCAATTGATATGTAACCTAATAATGCCTGTTGACCATCTCTCTTGCTCATGTATGAATACTTGTGTATATCTCGCTCTTTTTAATCCAGGTGTTTCCTATCACCAATCTTTTTTCAGCACACAATTCCACAAGCTCTTCACCATTGCCATTCATAACACTGAATGCCCCATGCACACCAGTTATATCCTCATCTTCCACATTATTACCTTCGCATTTAAATCACCCATCACTAATACCTGGTCTCATGAATGAAAACTGTTGACACTCTCACTCAGCTGCTCCCAAAACACTTGCCTCTCATGATCTTTCTTCTCATGTCCAGGTACATAAGCACCAATAATCAACAATCTTATGCCATCCAATTTCAGTTTTACTTGTATCAGTGTACAATTTACTTTCTAATACTCTCTCACACACTTCCACAACTCCTGCTTCAGGAGTAGTGCCACTCATTCCTTAGCTCTTTCCCTCTCAGCAACCCCTGACTTTACTCCTAAGACATTTCTAAACCATTCTTCCTCTTTACCCATGATTTTCGTTTCACTCAGAGTCAGAACATCCATGTTTCTTTCCTCAAATATACAACCCATTTCTCCTAGAGCTCTTCTCATCTTGGTTACATCCAGACACATTCAGACACTCCAATCTGAGCCTTTGAGGAGGATGAACACTCCCTGGTTGACTCCTGTTTTCTCTTTTAGAAATTGAAATAGAAGAAGGGGGTTTCTAGCCCCCGCTCCCGCCCCCTTTAATCACCTTCTAAGGCACGGGGAATATGGTGGTAGAATTCTTTCTCCCCTACCTCAGGGATATATATAGATATATGAATTAGATTTGAAGGCCCTACCTATGAATCCAAAATTTTTTTTGCCCTTTTCACTGCTTCACTGCACTGCTTACGTAGTTTTAAGTCACCAGAGATTATTACGCCCAAGTCTTTTACTTAATTTACCTTTTGCATGTCAACAAGATTTATACTGTAGCCTGCTTTTTTTATTAATGATATATAAAACTTTGCACTTACCTATATTAGAACTCATTTGCCACCTAGGAGCCCAGTCCATTAGTTTGTCTATGCCAGGTTGAAGCTATAGATGCTCAGGTTCATTTGTAGATTTATTTCCCAGCTGTGTTTCATCAGCGAATTTTGATATCTTACAATGTTACTACCCATTATCATTATCATTTATATAAATGAGAAAAAGAACCAGTCCCAAGTATGATCCTTGTGGCTTACTCCTTGTTTCTTATAACCATTCTGAGGCTCACCTATTAGTCTCAACTCTTTGTTGACAGCCAATCAGCCAGTTTCCTGTCCACAGTAGTACAACCCCATCTATACCATGTGACTTAATTTTTGCTAGTAACCTTTGATGCAAAATCATATGCTGTTTGAAAATCAAATAGATGATATTGACTGTATCATGAAAGAAATCAGTCAGATTTCAAGCATGGACTATTTCATTGAAAACCATACTGAGAATCATTTACTAAATGTTGGTCCTCTAAGAAGTTTATGATTCTTTCTCCAATAATAGTTTCCATAAGTTTTCCCACTTCAAATATTAAGCTAATTGGAAGATGACTTCCGGGCAGTGACTTTTTACTTTTTTTTGAATATTTGTATTACATTGGTAAACTTCCATTCATCTGAAACTTTTCATATAGCGAGTGACTGATTGAAAAGGGCAGTCAAGGAATTAACAATCTAATATTCTGCCTCTTTAATTGTCCATGGATAAAACTTATCAGGGCCTGCTGTTTTATTTATTTTCATTTTGTTTATTGTTTATAGTATGTCTTCAGCTTTTATGTCAGTTTGTTGCAACACATTTTTTTCTCGTGTCGGTGAAACTGGATTTAGGACATGAGCTGTGTATTCAGTCATAAGTACAGATTCAAAAATGTTATTCAAGATTTTTGCCATGGCTTCATTGTCTTGAACCAAGTCACTGTTTTCTGTAATTCATGGACCGATTGACCAGGGAATGACTTTTATGCTTTTAACCTAACCATGAAACTCATTAGGGTTCTTTTGCTATTTTTGGTAATATACACTTCAGTTGGAACTCGCTCAAAGGGGAGGTCATGGCAGCAGATTTACCATAACAAGAGAACTCCAGTGTTGCTTCTTAGCCTTTATTGCCTCACCCTTAACTGGCCACTGGTAGAGGGCAAGTCTAGCACAGTATTTGCAGAGGCTCCTATCTAATGTTCCTAATGACTACTTCTATCTAATGCTCCTACCTACTGCTTCTGTGTAATAATCGTGCCTAAATGTTCCTACCTGCTACTTCTATCTACTGCTCCTACCATTTTGCTGAAAGGCAAGGCTAGTGCACAGTGCTCACCGAAGGAAAATCTGGAGTTATGAAGAGTGCGCTGTGTGTCATGTATGACAAGAAGAGAATATATGTTTGTAGACAGAATGCCATAAGTCCATGTGTGGGTGAGGCAGAAGGAAAAGACATCTACTTGGGTCAAAGGAGTGTAACTTGACAACCACTGAAGTGCTGGCTCACTCTGCAGCCATCACTAACTCTCCTGATACCCAGGCAGGTAGTACTAGTAGTATACCTCCCTGATCATTGCTGCTGAACCTAATAACCTAGCTTATATTTACATCCACTCTCAATTTTTTTCTTTCACACGTTCTCCCAAACTCAGTCACCAACTTCTGCCGTTTCACACTCGAATCTACCACCTCCGTTATGTATGATAATTGGAGCTCCAGATGTTATGTATTTAGAAATTCATGAAGCCTTCAACAGTAGATCATGTAAAAGGTTACAAAGTTAAAGCCAAGCATAAGATAATGAATGCTGGGGTCTTACACAGATTGGGGAACCTATGAAAGCCCTGCCCTTTGGAAAGTGGGTTAAAGTTGGTATTTACCTTAGATCATGTTTTGTTTCATGTAGAGATCAGCTTACTTTTCTACAGTACTCAGTAACAAGCTATGGAAGCCCTCTCAGAGTTCAAAAGCCCTGTAATGTAAGAAACAGCTGCCACTGATAAAAGTCTCTTGAAAAAATTTAATAAATCCCTAAAGAATTTGGATTTCATGTTGGTGAACATGGCACACATGCATGCAAGAAATGGAGAAAAATTAAGCAGAGAAATTTGGAGTATAAGGTGAACATCGTGGCACATAAATAAACATGACATGATGAAAGGTTTAAACACAGATTTTAACATTTTTCATGGGATCATAGGTTCATATTTACTTAGTATGGAAAGGTTAGAGAGTCAGTTCTTGGGCAGTTTTGATGTAAGGGATCAAATCCTCAAGGTGAGCTGTTTTGATGCAAGGAATCAAGTCCTCCTGATGGGCAATTTGAATGCAAGAGTGGATGATATAGCATTTGAAGTTATAACTTAGGGTGTGTGAAAATGGAGATAGGTTTGTCAAGTTGTGTGCTGAAAAAAAGAGTATTATTTAATTTTCTCATAGTTTTCAGTTTATTAACCATCTGAAGTGGTTAAGGCCACCTAAGTGTAATGCATGCATATAAAAATTAAATGGTATTACATCTTAGTGAGGATGTTTTTCAAACAATGGAGTTGCTACTTATAATCCTCTGTTAAGTCCACTTTTTATTTACTAACTACTTCATACTCATTTGCATTGTATGGATCAAGGGAATTAGATTTACAGAATGGGTCCCCAGCCTCAGCCGTGTTGGCTGGCATAGAGCAGGAACCCCCCATTCCCCTGGGATAAACTTGCTACCAAACTATATACCTTTTCCAGCATTCAAAATAAGATGATCAGGGCAGATTCTTTCTCAAAAGGATAAGTTGATAGCAATAATAACACTTTGTTTCAGAGGTTTATTAGTATCACTCAGAACATTTCCTAAAGAATTATACAAGTTAGAATGACTTCTACGTTTATAAAACTTTCAATGCTTGTAAGCACAAGGTATTTGAGAAGAGGGGAAGTGTCTTATCAGTAAGTACAGGTTGCCAATAAAAAATCCAGCAACCTTGGAACCTAATGGCTGCTGGATTTTCAATTTTTCCAGAAAATTGATTGATTGCCTTCTGACTCTATATATGTTGTATATATCGTAACAGAAAATGACTACAGTACTTTAAAGAAAGAAAATTAAACACTAAATGAAAAGCAAATGAACTTTTAATGTTGAACAACTAAATAAAATGGTATGGGTGCAGTAAAATGATACAGTTCTCTAATGGTAACAAGTTGGACTTACAGTACAGTTCAGAAGAGTTTTCAGTTAGTATTGTACACAATAGAAAAGTTAAATACAGGTAACAGTTTGTTGTCAGGATCATCATCTTCACTAACTGTAACAACGGCATCCTTCAAAGCTTTGAAACCCAGGAATTTTTAAACTGTGCTCACCATGCAGGTACAAACCACACAGAGATTCCTGCTGGAAAACTGATCGAACCGGATTAACGAATGTCGGATTTTTGATTGGCAACATGTACTATGGTAATGCTAGGAACTGATGGAGAATGGTCTCATTTGTTCACAAACACTCTCTAGCTGTAATGTATAATGAATTGAAAAAAGTGCAACTCAGAAAATATGAATTGCTCGAAACTGCATATGGGCAATAAACCACCAGTCAATAAATGGTATGCCACACACCTTTCAAAATTCTCGAATTAATTTCATACCTGATGACAGCCATTTTCAAATTACGGTGAGAAACAGTGCTGCACTGAAGTTTTAAATGAAGCCATGGTCATTCATAAACTGAAATTCTCATTTAAAAGGACTATCGTTACCAGGACTAGACTAATCTATAGTAAAGAAATAGCAGTAGATTCAATACCAGAGAAAAAGAAACAAGATGAAGGGGATTCTAGGGGTTCTGTAACTGGAGCAAAGAGGAAATAAGAACTGAGAGATGAATTAGCTGGAACCTTAGGCTTAGAGGAGCTGCTGTTAATAATACAGAAGCAAGATAAAAAATAAGCTAATGGATGAAGAAATGAAGACACTGAAGATTAAAATGAAAGAATATGACAACAATGTCAAATTTCTTGAAACAATTGAGAGAGAAAACAGCCAGAGATGAGATATTACAGTTAGTGCTCATAAGCTCAAGAATAAGGTTATGAGGATCCCTTTTGAGTGACACTTAAATGAATCAGCCAAGAAAAGTCCTGACACCACATACAAAGACAAAAAAAGACTTGTGTCTTTACCAGACTCCACTTAACTGCAGTTACACCGCAAGTGAAAAGTCACCTCCAGCAAGGTTGTATTATTGAAATACAAACTCATCGAAGAACTTCTCTCCATATCCATCCTTACCCTGCTACTGACCATAGAATAGCCTTGAAGCTGCAGGAGCTGCTGGGGGATGTATAATAATGATTATAATAACAAATGCTGTCAAAGGGAATAAAGGATGAGAGATGAAAGGCACTGCCTGAGGTGGTGGAAGTGAGATTTGGAAATATTAATGAACTCAGTGACATGAATTTCCTAAGTGAACTTATATAAGAGAACCTTACATACTCTGTCAGCAATAAAATTATTAGAGATATATATTATGCATGATAGCATGACATATATCTTTACTTTTTTAATTCAGGTAGTAAAAGCAATGCAAAAAGTACATAGTTTGAAATGTTAATATTCTAGAAAATGTTTCATACTAAAATACAGGGTTACTGTAAGTCCAAGTTATCTGCCCCAGCCCACTGGTGGGCAATGGGTACAGTGCGATCCCCACATGGCCCTAGTCCCCAGGTGGGCAATAGGTAAGGTGCGCTCCCTGCATGGCCCTAGTCCCCCAGGTGGACAACTGGCTAGGTGCCTTACCTCCCTGTCATCTCTACAAGTAAAAAATAAGAAATGTACCTCTATGCAGGGCTTCTGACGAGGATGCAGGGGGTACACTGCACCCGGGCCCGAAGGTCCAAAAGGGGGCCCGGGAATTTCCTGGGAACTCAGAAAATACAGAAAATTAACAGAATGCTCCATTCCACCTCTCTCTCATCTTCCATAACCTTTTTAGCCTTACAGCTCATGACATGAAACCGAAGTGGATAAAAACAGGATGACTAATGGAGAAGGGAGGTGGGCCCAAAAGAAACTTTGCACTCCCTAATGAATTTCCTCCCAGGGGCCCTGCCTCTATGAATCTTAGGGTGTAGAGGACACTTAGAAAAACAAGGACAGCTTGTTGAAGAAATGGATAAACTCTAACATTTCATTATTTCTGAAAGCTTACCATTATAACAGTATTTCCATTACTCTGTGACAATATCAACCTTAGCCTTATATACCTGCTTGCCCCTTCAACTATCATGTCAGCAACTTCATTACAGTATGAAGGAAACCTTAGAATTACCACTACATATTATCATGTTCACCAGTTTTGTAAATGACAGTGTTATCACCAGCAAAAGCAGATAGTTAGATAGGTGCAATAAGAGGTAAAGATAACTTTACCATAGTCAACCCCACATCAGTTTGAAAATCTGAGTCTGAGCTAGTATAATCTTGAACTATTATCTCAATGGTACATCTGTATTGTCATCACTGTCATATTACTGAGGATGAACAAATAGTGGAAAAGCAAAAATAAACCAGATGCTTGCACTTCCTCCAAGAGACTCTTTATTTCAATTTCATCTGTGTCTACATAGTCATCACTATCATATTCATCATCACTCAGCAAACTGGGGGTGAAAAATATTGAAAAAGAGAGCAAAAATAAAGTAGATGCCTTCACCTCCTCTGAGAGATGCCTCACCAAGATGTCATTTGCAGAAGTAAATTAGTGCTAGTAATACCATCAACTGAGAGATATGACACCTAATATGCTCTTGTCTGCAGGAAATGATAGAAAACATACCTGGAACCCCACACGAATCATCTCAAGGTGATAATTTTCAGAACATAGGTGATGTGAATTAACGTGGGATAATCATTTACACAAAAGCACAGCCCAAGTGTCCTCAAGATAGTAAGGAAAGGGGTTAAGTAAAAAGCAAGTATTCAAACTTATTGCAAGTAAGATTGCAATTTAAAAAAGAAAACAAAAACATGGAAATGAATGACTTAGCTGACAAATAGGCTACATCAAATATAAAGGAGTTGATGAAGTAGAAAGAATAACGACAGCCAAGTCATGATTTCTGGACTGGATATGGAATATTTCCCATTAACAGAAAAAAAAGTAACAAGAAACTTATTACACATATGAACAACAATGATACAGTTGCAAAGTTTACCCTTTCAAGATGGCAGTCCTAAAATCTACTGTACAAACTGTATGTAGAAGATTCTTTAGAATTTCAAAAAGATATATCCATAATTTTATGATTAGAATTAGCTAGAACACAATTTTCTAAATCAATCAATACGAAACTCAACCTGGTGAGAAAGTACTTCTGTCAGCTAAGCCCCTTTAAC
>JAUUDW010633590.1:0-18705 GCA_032361385.1 Panulirus guttatus
CTCTCTCTCTCTCTCTCTCTCTCTCTCTCTCTCTCTCTCTCTCTCTCTCTCTCTCTCTCTCTCTCTCTCTCAGTAGTGTTAAGGCCAGACCATTTCCCTTGGATCTTGGAGAGTGTGTGTGGTCTGTGTAGCTATGTAACTCCTCCATAATTTGAGAATGCTGCTTGCTTATGAATTGGAGAGCTTGGGTAAGATTCAACATGATACTGTTGTCCCATACAGAGAAAGTACACAATCTTACTCCTCATCATACTCTCAGGATAAAAAGTTTCCCCTAGTTGTTCATGATGTCGCGCCACACACACTGTGAACTCAAAACTGACAAGCGAGTAAAGCTAAAGGAAGAGTTGGCGAGGGTCATAGCAAAACTCTAGATGCATATAAACATTTGGAGGACGTGTTGGGTTTCTGTTCATATAACCCAGGCGCACGTCAGGTCGGGGGGGCATACGCCCAGGCAGCGTATTGCGTCACAGCCTGGGCGGTTCCCCTTGGAGGGTCGTGGCTGGTATACCCTGCAGGTTGGCAGACATTCTCACTCCCGGTGGACCTCTCTACCCCGCCGGTCAACCTGCTGCTGCACTAAAGTTCCTCAAAGTCGCCCGCGGGCGAATCTATTTTCAATACATTACTGACAAGAGCGACGTGTGAAGCGAGGCAGTCGCTGGAGTGTTAGTAGTCCTGTCTCTCGTCAGCACGTACTGTTCCTCGACTCGTCTGTCTCTCTTGAGCTGTTGCTTCGACCACCGTAGGACTCTTTTCACCAGATGCAACCCTGCATTTCATATCAGGATTCCTTCGCTCCGACGCCGGTCGAAACAGTCGCTCACCAGAGCGTCGAGTTTCTGATCTGCATCGACGAAGACTGGGAACTCAAGCGGTTTTTTGATGATATTCCTTTCGTCGGGTCGGGGTATGTGTGTGTGTGGTGGTGGTGAGGGAGTGGGGAGAGGGAGGAGTAAGGAGGAGTAGGGTCGGGTCAGCCGACATTCCTGGCTGGGCCGACTTTCAATGCCACGTTTCTCCTGGACGACCGTCGGCGTCTCAGGTCACTGACGCTGGTGACTCGGCCTCCGCCATTGCCGGCCACGGGCACCACCACCACCACCGCCACTGCCACCGCCACCGCCGCCACATTCTTGTGAATAACGAGGCAACAGCCGTGGAGAGGTAAGGGATGGTGGGGGAGGTACAGCCTGTAGTCCTAGACCCACATGTTTGACCAGCAGCCGGCGACTGAAGGAACTGTGTGTGGCGTGGGAATGCCAGGCAGTCATGGCCCGTCTGGTCCCACTGTGAGTGCCAGGGAAGGTCGGCAGTGCCCCAGAGTACACTTACCCCTCCCCTCTCCCCTCCCTGACGTAGCGACGGCGCCGCATCATGGTGTCACAGTAACTCTGCTGGGTTTGAAAAGCGTCACCAGTCTTCCTTCCAAATGCTTATAATCTTTACGAAAGGTCAAATTCAGCCCAGTTTCATCACCAGGGAAACTTCGACACAGGACAGTTGGCGTCCACATTGCTGGGGCAGTGTCCCCTCAGGCTCCGCAGGGAATAGACGTCCCTGCGTCTCTGTCGTTTTGACTGTGGTGCAGGTCACTGTTAGCCGTCCCTGCTGTGTTTTACTCAGCGCTGCGGCGGATGACCGCTTCATGCGGCTACCACTACCCTTTCGGTATACTTGGATAGTTCTGTGCAGCTCTGTGGACGAAAAAAGAGACGACATTTGCTGTCCTGCCTCACTCTACCGTGTGTAGAGGACCCGAGTCACGGCAAGGGCGCGCGGATCAGGCCTTCTGTCTGTCAGCTGTATTAATTGCACTTGACCTCTGGGTCAACCGCACTTCCATCCCTCCACTCACAAGTTGGTGGAGTTACTCTACAGTTCCCAGTGCGACCAACAGCAATATAAATACTTTTCTTCCTGAATAACGTAATGCTAGACATAGTTATCCTGAGTCGTGAATGACGTAAAATCCGTTTTCCTAGAGGGACATCTAATGTCCCAGATATACTGGATGCGACTGATGTATGTGGAATACGACGGGATTGCAGGATCCGTGGCCTTGTATGGCGTGTTTTGTATGATTCACTTGAAAGTGGTGTTAGGCAGTTTGACCTTCAGTTAAGGATATGATGTCAGTAGCTGTATCATGATACACCAGTGGAATAGTTTTGTGTATCCTCATTAGCAACACTCTTTTATCTTTACAACATTAGCGCTCAAATAAAGCATCATTGGCAGTTCCTTACAACACCATCATAAGCTCCTTACAACAAAAGCATCAGTTCCTTACAACACCAGTAGCTTGGGTCTTACAGCACCATTATCATAGTACAACGCTAAGTACCAGTTCCTTACAACACCGGTAATACTTCCTTACATCAATACCAGTTCCTTACAGCCTCAGTGGCAGTTTCTTGCACTAGTAACAGTATGTCCTCCATACATAATGTATCATTATCTTTTTTTTTTCAGTATTTCGGACGTTTCTGTAATGGCTGACGTCTTTCCATTAGGCTGTGGGTTAACCAGTGTGGCCACATCTTTCTTAACTCGTAATGTGTCCGGCGGTAGGGGGACGCCTCCTGCCTCCTGACCCATACGCCCCTGACCCTCTCCTTGTTCCAGCTCCACCACCTTTCCCTACACTCTCACCATCAATGATGTTCCAATATCGGTGAAGTGGCTGCCACACACATGATATATATATATATATATATATATATATATTACTATACGCTGGGAGCAGGTTTTCTCTAATGCATACAGAATTCAATACGACAGCATATTTAAAGTTATTAATCTTCTTTCTTATGTTCTCTAATTTCCTAAGTATTATTCAACCATTAGGTAGGTTCTCAAACGCCAGTTATCCGTAGTTCATCATTTATTACATTCAAGGCTTCGCCTCCTCAGAGGCATCATCAGGAATCTACAAAAAAAAGAGAAAAAACTGCGTCACAAAACTATGATACGAGTGTGATATGTAAAACGCAAACAATCTAAAAACACTCGGAAAAACATAGCATATAGCACATGAAAGTAAGGGAAAAACCAAAAGCGAAACAATTAACAAAATCAAGAAGGGTAGTATGAGTTTCAATCTAAATATAACATATGGAAACAGAAATACAGAAAAACTTACAGTTGAGGAAAAACACAGAACAATATTACACAAGATAGGAATATAGAAAATCCTTCACTAAATACACTAAGTAGGTCAAGCGAGACCGTTACTGTCCGGATGCGGAGCTAAGGACAGGATGAGCTCGTCTGATTCCCCCTGACCTTCGTAACCCGAGACAGTGTTACTGCTGTGCAGGGATGGTGGACTCGGTTGCTTGTGGCGGGTCAGTGACATGCCCCATCCGTTTACGTCCTATTAGCGGGCCATCAAAGAGCTGAATGGCGGTGGTCATGTTTGTCTGGATGTTGATGACAGGTGCTTTCTCTTTAATGTGAATGGCTTCTAATATCTGTAGTCCCCTCTGATCATTACAACTAGTAATGACTTTGTTGTTATTCACTATACTCCCCTCGTAGTCTCGTCCCATGCTTCTGTTCATGATGTTGTTTGATTCAACCTTCTTGTAAGTGTAGCGAAAGGCGGCGGCTCAGAGTGCAGGTTATATGTCCAATGTAGTTTACGTGGTGGGGCTGAGTCCCCAGTATTGCATTGGTATTCATATACCACATCGGTACGATTCAAATATCCAGAGCGACCTACCATATTGTTCATTATGAGCGAGCATGTTTTCGGATTTTTGTAGTATATCATCAGACTGATATCCTTGTCTTCATCAATCGCCTTGCAGTTTCTGGCCACAATATCTCGCACAACCTTCTCGTCTTTTCGATGTTATCGTAAATGTGTTCCTGTAGTAAACTTTTATTCTGTCACATTGAGGTTGTCTCTTTGCCACGATATGTTGCTCTAGCATGTTGCTCACAATGGTATTAAATTCAGTATTTGAATATCCATTGTTAATCCACATTTGTCGTACACGTCGAAGTTCTTGGTGTAGAAGTTGCCTGGTTGAGTGGTCCTTGATCTCTCTTCTCACGTGTACACGAATGACACTCCTCTTGTAATTCTGAGTGCATTCACTTATTCCATTCATACATATACCTTGATAGTTTAGGCTTTTTATAAACAATGGTGACAAAAGATCCTGTTGTGGCACTAACTATTACATCCAGGAAAGGAATCCTACCATTATTGTTCCACTCTACTGTAATTCTTAAGCCTGAAGCTTCTTGGAGGTTTTCCAGTGAGTCTAAGTTATCTACACAGGTACAAATGTCGTTTATATATCTGCAGTAAATCTGGGACGCCATGCTCTCAGGTCGAAGTGCTGTAGTTTCGACATGTGACAGAAATGCCTACACTAAGAGAACCCCCAGGGAAAACCCCATAGCAATTCCATCCGCCTGCCATTAAAACTTACCTTGCGGACATCTGAAAGGTGCTTCCATGGTGCAGCCACGTAACATTTCTCTTAACGTATTTCTAGGCATCTTCAGGGAAGGTAAGACGTGGTGTTGGTAAACATAATCCAGGATTATGTCTGTCGTCATTTCCTCTAGTACATTTGTGAAGAGAGACTTCACATCTAGGGAAGCTGTGGTGCCATGTGGGTATCTATTTTCAAGGATGTCAATAAACTCTTCAGGCGATCGTAGGCAATAAGTCGTAGGGAAGTATGGTGAGATCAATTGCTTTATATTCTTGGATAACCTGTAGGTAGGTGGTGGGATCTGGGAGACGATCGGCTCGTGAGTTTTGACGTTTCCGCAAAAATATCCTGGTGTCAAAGTCACCGTTTAGAAGATCGAATCTGATGTCATCCTTTACAGCATTCTAAGACCGATCATCTCCCAGGTCCCTTCACTTGCCTGCAGGTTAGCCAAAAGTTAAACAAAATGATGTCACCATATACCCCTGCAATTCATACGTTACGATTGACT
Source organism: Panulirus guttatus (assembly GCA_032361385.1). Taxonomy (NCBI): domain Eukaryota; kingdom Metazoa; phylum Arthropoda; class Malacostraca; order Decapoda; family Palinuridae; genus Panulirus; species Panulirus guttatus. The sequence continues at coordinate 4,972 of JAUUDW010633590.1, forward strand.
GAATAGTTTAATGACATCCTTAGAAATAAAGAACATGGCATCACAGCTTCCTTGGATGTGGAGTCCCCCTTCACAAATGTACCAGTGGAAAGGACAAAAGACATAATCCTAAATTATGTTTACCAAGACAAAGTTTTACCTCCCCTGGGGATTCTCTTTGCGCATTTATGTCCAATGTCGAAACTACAGCACTTCGACCAGAGAATACAGCTATGACACCCCAGATTTACTGAAGATATATAGAAGACATTTTTGTCTGCGTCGGTAACTTAAACACACTGAAGAACCTCCTTCGCCGACTCCAAGAAACATTAGGTTTAAGATTTACAGTAGAGTTGAATAATAATGGTAAGATTCCTTTCTTGGATGTAATGATGTGTGCCACAACAGGATCTTTCGTAACCAACGTTTTCAGAAAGCCCACCAACGAAGGTAAAAGTATAAATGGAATAAGTGAATGCACTCAAAATTACAAGAGGAGTGTCATTCGTGCATACGTGAGGAGAGCAGTCAAGATTTGCTCAACCTGGCAACTTCTACACCAAGAACTTCGACGTGTCCGGCAAATGTTAATTAACAAACGATATTCAGATACTGAATTTGTTACCAATTTGAACAATATGATGGAGCAATATCTTGTGGCAAACAGACAACGTCAACGTGACAGCATTGAAGTCTACTACAGGAACACATTTGTGACATCATATCGAAAGGACGAGACGGTTGTACGAAGGACTGTGGCTAGAAACTGCAAGGCGATTGATGAAGACAAGGATATTAGTCTGATAATATCCTACAAGAATCCGAAAAAATGCTCGCTCGTAAATAACAGCAATGTAGTAGGTCGCTCTGGAAGTTTGAATCGTTCCAATGTGGTGTATGAGTACCGTTGCATTATTGGGGACTGTCAGCCCCACCACATAAACTACATTGGACATACAATCTGCACCCTGAGCCGCCGCCTCTCGCTCCACTTACAAGAAGGTGGAATCAAACATCATGAACAAAAGTATGGAAACAGGCTAACTAGGGAGATTATAGTGAATGACTCCAAAATCATTAATAGTTGCAGTAACCAGAGGAGACTACAGATATTGGAAGCCATTCAGATTTGAGAGAAAGCATCTGTCAATAACATCCAGACAAACATGACCACCGCCATACAACTCTTGATGGCCTGTCAATAGGACGTAGACATGATGTCGTTTTAGGACAAATGGGACACCATATACTTATGACACCTTCCCAAAGGTATCTCTATCAGTCATATAGTACCCTTTCTCGAGTTAGGTAAATGCTTCATCCTCACTCTCTTTCTTCAAGTATTTCTCACACAAATTCCTCAAAGCAACACTTGGTCCATACATTCCCCATCATATTCTGCGCACACCACCACTCACTTATTCACGACTCTCTCAAACACCTCATTAGGCATATTCGTCAGACTTATACCCCTGTAATTTGAGCATTCACTCATGCTATCCTTTCCATACATTATCTTAGATATAATAAGAGGAGATATTTTCTTGCCATTATATAATTCCATTGTGCACTTTATTATAATGACAGTGATAGAGGAATCACAGTAGGCGTTGTGTGTTGCTGTTAGTTAAGATTTATCTTAATCCTCTACTGAGAAATGTATTGGCTGTTGGTAATATCGACTCAAAATTTGTGAAAATATAACCTTCATATGAAGACGAAAATAGGTATCCCATGCATATACCATAGGAAAAGGAGCAACTCTATGACCAGTTAACAGAAACGTGTAATGAAAATGATTCGATCATCTCAAGAAATCTTAACATACCAGTATCAGAGAGAGGAGAATCCCTTTCCAGTATTTCTGAGTTTTGACTCTAAACTTAACTTGCTTGATAGTGTCATAACGCAATGTATTAAGAAACCCGCTCACGCCTTAGGTATGTCAAATATAGTTTTAGCCACACACGAGGGTCTCTTTAATAACATCATGGTTGGAAAGAAAAGTTGTTATCAGTGATTAGAGAGAAATGCTTTAGAGACATCTTTCATGACAATGACAGAAAGTGCTTGGAAAATTTCATGGCTGACTGCTATGCCAGAGTTTCCCACAATGGTTCACTGCTAAAACCCTTCCAGTTGGGTATAGCTAATGTTTGTTAACACAATATTTAATGTAATTCGAGGTTATAGACTCGTTAATCTTTAAACAATATTCTTATTTCTTTTTTCCTTTGGATTCTACCATAAATGAAAAAGATATGGTCGCAGCTTGGAAAAGTTTTAGTAAAACATTCAGAGTTGCAGAGGAAGTGTATGCGCCAATTCCCAGGAGACAACCATTCTCCAAAACTAAGCCAAAAAGTTGGAAGAATGGAGTAAAGAACCGTCTTTTATCCGAGAAAATGGCAGAAAATAAATTCAAAGACGGCAGTATCCAATATGATAGGGTAGAATACGTAAATCTGGGTCTGAAAGCAAAAAATTATGAAGATTTTTTTTCTTTTTATGTTGAAGGTTCCAGTCATGGACAAAAGTCCACATCAAGGCCGGGCCTTAACTGAAATATAGAGAAAATTACAATTATGCCATGTTTAAAGGCATCGAAAACTTCTAGTTGTTTAACTGGGGCTTGAGAGTTATTGATTCTAATATCCTCAAACTATGATTAGAACAACAGTCAATTATTTAAAAATAATCCCGACTTGTGAGGATATTGCACTAATCCAAATGCTCTCTTAATGCTGTGTAAAGAGGCACACAGCCAGCCCACGATCGCTTCTGCTCGACTGAATCAAGTGCTCGTCCGTTCCTGTTTCGAAGACTTGCGTGGTTCGAACGGAACGATATACGACGGCCGAGTGCAGGGCAGTTGGAATGTGGTCTTTAGAATATGAGAGACTTTTACAGGTACAAATTTGAAATCAGTTTGGGAGATATTTATGTCAGTCTAATCCCAAAAGTATATTTTAGATTTGTATCCGTAAACTCTTTTAAAATCAACTTTTTCCTTCTATCTTTAAGACGGTATGCTGTCTGACCTGAGCTCGTCCACCGTTTCCTTTGCCCTTATTGCTAAGTAGAGTATGTAGCCAGTACCATGCTAGCCCTCAGGATAGGAACGGAGGGGCATCTGGGTCGGTTGAGCAGGACAGGTCGTGGGCTGTGTGCCCCTCCATCTGGGAACCTTCGCTTTTGTGGAACATTCTTTTATATGGGGAAGATTTGCAAATTAACCGCTGTTGTTTTATTAATGACTTGAGAATAGTTTAACAACACGTCTTCCGTGCCTTTAAACATAGGTTCTCCTGCTGTGCCCAACTGTGGTAAAATGAGCATGCCAATGTTTAGCGAGCACATGCCAGTTCATTAATTGATCAGAGCCTTCGGTATGGAAGCTGCGTTTGAGGCATGAGGCGTCTTGCGATGTGGTGAATGTTTATGTGTTTGTGATGTTGGAGAGGAGGGTCGCGTCAAGAACAAAGATGAGAGAACGTATCCCTTACAAACCTGAGAATATGGTTTCAGGTGATGTTTGTTGCTGGAGGAGAGTTGAAAACCGAGATGGAAGGACTGCTGTTCACTGCTTGCCGGGCTATTAAGGTGTCTATACACGTGTTTGGTCAGCGTCATGTTTCTTTGAGGAGGGGAGGTCGGTAGGTGCAGGTTGTTGAAGTGGGAACCAGTGGTGATGTAATAATTTCTATCCAAGGTTTAACGGGCAGTGTTCTGTTTTAAGTGGATTGCTGCTTTGATGCGTGTGTTTTTTAGGTAGTGGATGACCAGGGAGGAGACGCGAATGATTTGTTTGTAGAGGCTTTTTTTTTCTACGTCTGGTACCAATAAGTCATATGTGTCTTGTGTGTTAATAAGCATGTTAGAAGTTTTGCTGCGCGGTTACTGTAGACCATATCGGCTAATAGGAGGATGACGGGAACAAAAATGTGACTGTGGAATTCCACGGTGATGCAGACATTTTGATGTAGTGTTGCCTGTGCAGTGTTAGGGTGCACAGAAGAGAACTTTCACTCACTGATTCCCAGGAGATGACGGGAGGTAGTGGAAGACAAGACTGAAGACGTTTGGAAAAGGAACAGTTCCTTGGAGATTTCCAGTAGAGAGAGTGAGGATTCTGAAGGTAAAACCTATGTAAATGGCACTGGTTTGGCAGCCAGCAGTGAAGCTAACTAACCAATTTTTGTCGCAGTTTTGGAAGGCATGTTCAAATATCTTGAGTTAGAATGTGTCAGGGTACGAGGTCGAGTTCCTTACTGATATCTTTTGCAAGTAGTAATTGGAAGATGGGAGATGTGTTTGGGTGAAGCTGTCCTGGATGTCTCAAATGAAGTTTCTGTGCAGTGTGGTATCGGAGTGTAGGTGAAAGATAAATATTTTGTTTGACTCTGTTATGGTCCGTTTTTCAAGAAATTTGGACATTGACACTAGGCAATAGAAAAGAGGAGGTGGATGGTCTGGAAGGTTTCAGGAGACTTACTGTGTTAGCAGTCCGGATGGTATCCTATCATTTATCAAGACAGATTTGGAAAACTGAAAAAAATGGGTTAAGATTGAGATTCGTTTCTTCGACGTTTCGACTTCCCAGAAATCTGCTTCAGAGTCTTCGTCTAAAACACTTTTGTAAAGTCGTAACATGAATGAAATAAATCTCAGGTCTAACGCATTTGCTACCATACCACCCTGTGTCCATATCTTAATTATAAATGACAGTAAGTTACATAATGTTCTCATCTGCTAGCAGTGGGACTGATCCCAGTACCCCAGTACAGAAACGCGTGTTTGACTGAAATAGTGAGTGGAATATAGTCTCTCAAGAATTTGCTGTGCATTAATTTTCTAGTACTAACCCACCTTTTTTCGCTGTAACGCTTACTAGGTATTTTTTATCGTCAAACTAAACCTTTTATGAGCTGGGTCCATATCGTTACCCTGGCGATGACATCGTGTCCTATCCTTTCAGTTTAATCTATGAGACTAAAATTCCTCGACTGTCGTATTGATCAACATCACAAACAGAAATGGAATCTACCTAGTAAGGAATTTGACGATGATCACTTGGACCAGAAGTTTCTCTTAGCATATTATCAGCAAGGCCCTTAACTGTAGCTAGATTTAGGTCTAAAATGTTCGAGTCTCTAGCAGCTTTAACAAAAGATTGTATTAGGGCGTTTTTAACCCAAGAGGACAATCTAACAGTCCAACAGACCCAGTAGAGGGAAAATCTAATTGCAGTTCATTGAAAACAAAATTATACATGAACTTTGACCTTTACTTTACCTTATCAAGATAGAATGATAAAGAAAACATAAATGAAAGTGATTACTGTAAAAAAAAAAGAAAATTTGTATAAACAGACATTATTCTTATCAACATAATACAAAAATTATTCATCACCGGCTTCATGTTGACAGACGGAAAGCTTCCCTGCATCACCATGATCAGTAGGTCATCTGTGATTTGCAGGATTCCTTCTCACACTGTCGCTATCAATAGGTCTATTGAAGCCAAACTCCATAAAACACAAAGAAGGAATGGGAGCACAGAATGACGCACCCGCCCTCGGCGATGTCTGAACAAGAACTGAAGGTAGAGGGGCCCACGTGATCGTACACATATGGCAACCCCGTAGAACAAACGAACTTCGAGAAGCGTCGGGTTTGACACACGATTATTTATCTAGCTTTTGATACTATGTATAACAATCTAGGTCGAATGGTTGCGGGGGATTTGCCTTCACAAAATGTTCCTCGAAAAAAAGAAAATAACTCGACATGAAAAGCTTTCAGAATACATCAGTTAAGCTTGTATGCAAAAACAACAGCTTTGTTAAGGTGCAGAGTTAGAACAGTTTGCCAACTTTTTGACGAAAAGTTAAACTTCGGGTCAGCTGGTTATGGAGGACCAGCGCTCACAAAATAACGCACAGAAAAGTGAAAAGAGAAGATAATTCTAGGTGCAAACGAGTTTTGGAGTGAAAAATAAAAGGAAATGAAAAAGGCATCCGGGAGATTGCAAAAAAAAATCGTCTTTCCCCCCAAAAAAAAACATAAATCGGATTAATGTTTGCCAGGATGCTCTTGCAGGACAAAAAATTGAGAGATTGAAAAATAAGACAGAATGATAAATGAAAGACTCCTTAAAACCCAGAAGTTTGAACCCCAAAACCCATGACTGCGGCCAGCGGTCAGTAAAGAGGTTATCCCAGCCAGTCTACATGGTGGAGAAAATAGAATCGGAAAAAAGGAAAAAATTTAAGGAAAAAGCAAAAATAGAGCAATTGATTTTATGACAAAACTTAAGGGAAAAATACATTATACATAGCATTAAGCACAAAAGCAGATTAAAAAGCATACACTGCACAAACAAAAAGAAAGATGTGCTGCATATATCAGGTACCTATTCTTACTGAAAAGGGTAAGCCAAGGAATTTCCATGATGATATATGTTAGAGTTGGGATGGTAATAAAACACAAGGTTGGACAGTAGCTTTAATCCAAATGTTTCATCACGATGGATTTTATCAGTGGACTGACATAAGCATTAAGATCAAGCAGTAAACAATGAGAATTCATCCATCAGGCATTGCATGTCTCCTCATATACAAAGCTGCACATCTGTCCTTGTTCTCTCTCTAAACAAACAATCCTGTAGTGCTACCTGTATAGCTACCTTCAACTATGTCAAGAGGCCCCTCCGGGTATACAAGGAATCTCTGAGACGGATGCACACAGCTTCATTGGCCTTTCTCATGGTGTACTGTAATACCTGGGTACCAACCCATCCAGGGAGATGTGAACCGTTATTGATATGTATTACATGGTTTTAAAAGTCCTGTGTTGTTGGACCTCCATTTTGTGCTTATTACCCCATGCTCTAATCCATGACCAGTAATTTTTTATCACATCTACAACACAGTATGCTACACAGTATATTATGCAAAGTTCTTCCTGTTCATTGCTGTACATTACTTTTTGCATACATGTCAATTCATCAATCTCATCAATCTTCTTCCCCGATGCTGACACAATATTGGTGTCAGTGTTCTTTATGATGGTTGCCCCTTGTGAGCTAGGAACTACCACAAATTTCTTACTCTTTCTTTCAGCGCTTTGTTCTGCACCTAATCTGCTTCTTTTCATAATTCTGCTGGCCTTCTTTTTAAATTGCATCAGAAATCCTTCACCTTCTGAAATGCCTCAATTACGTACACAATTTCTTCGTCCAGATACTCACAACTACTGATCCTCAATGCTCTGAGGAAACATCCTACTACCATTCGAGACTTTATTTTCTCACTATATGCCAGGAGAAAATGCACTGAATCATTCTCGTTTATAGGTTCTCTGTATACTGTAAATTACTGAAATTTGCAGTATACAGAAAACCAATGAGAAACTGAAGTCTGGGGTGGTACTAGGTTTCTTCCTTGAGAGTGTTGAGGACCTGTACTTACGAGCATTTGGACAAAGAAATTGAGTAAATAATTAAGGTGTCTTGAAAGCTGGCGTACCACTGGGAATACTGATGCAACTTAAAAACAGTACAGTTAGAATCATGGAAAGAAGCAGCAGAGATGTACAACAAAGCAATGAAAAAGGATGAAGCTCACAATAGTTCCCAACTCATGAATGGCATTTGTCATATGCAATTATTTACAGGACATGAGCACCACTAATGTGTTGGTGCCTGGGTAAAAGGTCAGTGACCTAACAAGTATTAAGAAAGTAATGCACATCAATGCACATGAAAAACTCAGCATAGTATATGGGATGCTGTGTAGATGTGAAGAGACTTACTCTGGAGGGACTGGTTGAAGACTGGAGCAAAGGGGTTAACACAATATGGACATCTAACAACCCAAGGCATCTAACCCCACATTAATACATATCAATGATATTCACATCTCCATGGAAGGGTTAATGCTTAGGTATTACACCGGAACATGGATACGTGCAAAAGAAAGGCCACTGAAGATTCCTTGAATACCCAGGTGGGCTTCCTGACGTGGTTGAAGGTAGCTGCTAGGGTAACACTGCAGGACTGGTCATCTAGAACATGAACAAGGCTGGGTGTGCATCTTGGCCACTCAGGAGACCACGTGGCCCAAGCAATGTCAGATGGATAAAGTCCCTTTGTTTACTGCTTCATCTTAATGCTTACATCAGTCCACCAATGAAGTCCAATGCAATTAAACACTCCAACCTTGTGCTATTTTACTACCTTTGTGCCAAATATACATATATATCAACGCCAGCCACTTAACCCTACGCACCCAGGACTTGAACCTGAGTCAAATACTTGAATACCTTTGAGCACAGCCTTTCAGCCATGACGGTACAAAGTTTCCCATCTCAAACCATCTTCTATGGTCCAAGAGATCCCTTACTACCTCTCATGACCAGGAGGTTATAGAAAAACATGATGTACCATCAAATAAAATTGATAGGGAACCATTCACCCCTATGTGCACAAGACTCAAACCCTAGTCAAGTACTTGACATTCCATAAGTATATTTGTTCAGCCATCTCAGACTGTTTTCTATGGCCCATGAGATGCCTTGCCAACTCTCAAGACCTGGATAGCATAAAATACCTGACCCGCTCAGGCCATAGAATGCTATGAATCAAGTTCTTGGGCACTAGCATGTTATATTATGTGAAATGGATGCAAAACGTTCCCTCCTGCGCACCCAGGATTCGAACCCAGCAGCTTTATAGAATTATGTATATGGATCAAGGGCAAGTGAGGAATCTGTCATGAAAAATATTGTGTAACATCTGTGTGAAAAATATTGCAAAATATCCTAAATGCAGAACAGGAGGTGTAAGGATTGCAATGTATTCAAAGTTTTCAGAGAAAAGCCTATATCCTTCAAAACTTGGATTATATTAACCTGAAGTCACACTATTTGGCCTATGTTTGGGATCTATTCCAAATATGAGAAGAAAATTCACATATCAGTAATCACAGCACTTATACAAAATGTCCACTACCTGAAATAGCATCTCTTTTGCTCCTACAACCTAGACAAAGCCTGAAAACTGGCAGGAACCTAGACAAAGCCTGAAAACTAGCAGGCTTTCAAAATTGTCCAAGTTCTGGAGGGCCTGGAGTGGCTGGGACTGGAAGGATACACTGTTACCAACAGCAGATGCAGAAATAATGGTGATGGAATGCATGTGTGTTTGAAAGGATAACTATCTTCAAAAAGGGTTTTTAAAGTGTCAAACATGGATGCACAGAAAAATTGGAATATTCACAGAAATCAAAATATAGTATATAAGTACAGTAGTATGTTTGGCAATGATGACTGAATGGAAGCCAAGATAACAAAGTATGTTTCAAATGGCATGACAGTTGATGGGGCTTCAGAGAAAATATTGAGAAAAAAAGAGCCTTCAAGAGTGAGGAGACTTCTTAGAAGTGGTACATTTTCAGATACTTGTACTTTACTTATGAAAACTGGGTCTGACTACTACAAAGAAATATGAAATGTTCTTTTTAAACTGCATGCAGAATTAGGATATGGCTGAGGAAGGAATGAGAAACCAGATACAAAGAATACTTTTAAAGGAGTGGTAATTAACATGAATAAAGGATTACCAAGGAGAGGATGGATGCACAATGACTGTGTGAGTACTCAAACACAGTGAGTTAGAGAAGCTATGATGAAGGACAGGTGTGTGACAGATTTTGCTAGAGCTATCCTTTTGCTCAGCAGAAGGCATGAATGATAATGACTGTCTTATTTGTGCAAAAGAAGAAAAAAAGCATTTAATTTGGATACAGCCTTCTCTTAATCTTCATATTACGAGAATATTAATGAAGGATACCTTTATATGCTTGTACTCTAAATCATATATTTAAAGTTAGGTCATTGCAACATTACAGATGAGCAAAATATTTAGTTAATAATCTCAATGATTCTCTAATGAAATGTTTAAAGATTCTTATGCTTTAACACCAACTAAAATTTTACATTCTGAAATAATTCTATGATTTTCCTGTACATCCACTGATCTGATACATATTACTTCCAACAAAAATTGACACTAAGTCATTGTACCTACTTTATGATGTATAATTATAATTAACAAGATTTAAATTGCCATGTTGAAATATAAAAGCATACAGTGACAGCAATTCGCTCTAAAAATGTGGCTAACTATAAAAAACAGTAAAATAAATGAGCACTGATTCATAAAATGACCAACATCATGCTGTATCTGTAATGAAACCTGAACCTTACTTAGCTTCATCTTTTGCAGAATACATCTTGCAGAAGAAGACTGAAATGAATAAAATGGAAGCACTGCATAAAAGAAACAGCATGCTACTACTCTTTTTAAGTACTAATCATGTGAAATAATTACCTGGTCAAGATCTTCACCATACATAATAGAACTCTAACAATGGAAGAAAATGGGAATGTATTAGTAAAGGCTTCTCATAACAATCATCAATATACACAGTTAACTGATATCTACTTATATCTGTTTACTGAATGAAAAGTAAGTGCTAGCTAATCTAAGCTTTAAGTAGGAACAACAAAAAAAGTCACATCATGCACCCAGGGGCATATCCAAAGGCGTGGGGGAGGAGCGACATGGCACTCGCCCTCCCTTAAGCTAAGAATTTAAAATACACTTAGTAATAATGATAACCAATATATTCTTACTATTACTGTTACACTTTTGGTATCTCCAAAGGAAAATTAGACATGTATCTATTTTAAGGAGAAAGTTTCAGTGATTTATACCAATGACCAAGGAAACAATCGTCAAAATTCACCAACTTTCCAAAGCAATGACATAAGTTTATGATAAGATTTTCTCTACCTGTAAAAGCAAATTAAATAATTTCCTTGAACAAAATATCCTTAATCATTGCTATTATTTCTTTCATGTTACCAAATAACAAATATTCGTTTTCATTCAAAACAGGTTGCCAGATTCATGATAAACTATAATAGTAAATTTTTTTGAGAATTTAGCAAGGTCGGCGACTGAATTATAAATAACTCAAATAACTCCAAGTAATTCAAAAATGCTAAGTTCTCTAAGATGCAGTGCATTCTTACATGCCACTTGCATTTTGAGCTTTTCTACATCGTCTTATCAATTTCATAATTCCTTCTCCCAAACCTTGACCATATCTAGGATACATGCCTACATGTATCACTCCACTAATTTACACCTAATGTACAGTCACTGTATCTTCACAATTTTGAAACAGGAAATTAATTAAGAACATAAAAATTGACTATTTGTATAGGAGTAATTAAAAATCAGTCTATGTTACACCTCAAAAGAAAATAGTGTTATTAGAGGAACATTTAATACAATCAACCAAACAATTTTCTATTTAGTGTTAGAGTGAGCAAAACTATTAGGTATAAACATTATGTAACAGAGATAAAAATGAACAAAACTATTATATGTAGATTATTCAACAAAGATGAATGTCAATTAATTTTGTACTAATGCTCAGGAATAATAATCACTACTTACTTGTTGAGTTATATGATTAATTTTTTACATGAAATATCTTGGTGTGCAACACCTTTCTTCAGTGAACTCATGATAAAAAGACTATGATATTTTCCTAACCATGAACAGAATATGTTCCAAGACAATCAGCCTAACATCTTAAACCACTCAGTCTGTCAAATGCCTCCAATAAAATTACTTTTCAATTATTGTATGCAGTAATGCTCTTCATTCTACACACAGTAACTGGTAGCCATATGACTCTAACATACAGCAATTATAAACATGCCAGAAACATCAATATCAGCTGTGTAACAACAAGCAAAGTGCAGTACTAGGTCCACAAACTACTCAAATTCTCTTGGCTGCTAACATTCATTTCACTGGAGTGTATAAACTGCATTACTTCCCTTGGTGACAGGTTATTAAGAGTACTATGATTCTTCCTAAGCTAAATAATACGAAACAGCCATGAATTACGGGAATAGCCAACCATACAAGTGGAAAATAGCAAACACCTAGTTGAAAAACTGTAATTATTTTTCTATACTGTTCATGGGCACCACTTAAACCATTATCTGATTGCTGTGTTGAGAAATGTAGGTTTTTAAGGATGAAAAACACTTTCTCTAATAAAAGGAGAGTCAAAATGAATATCTGACTGCAGACTTACTCTGTGGGAGGTTAAACACCATCTTATCCCCAAAATATGAAATATATCCATAGGGATTCACCCTCTATGGCCAACAGATATGCATTCATAGGACTCAATGACTATAAAGCAATCCATTTAGGTCTTTGAATTCAAAAGGCAGAGGTGAGGTTGTGCCAAGCCTACAATTCACAATCATTCTTTCACTGACTGCTGGTGTCGGTGATTCAGGTCTCCTACAGTTAGGAATCAAGGAAAGCTTTTTCTTAAAAGGAGGGGAGTTAAAGAAAGGGAAAATACAACAGGGTTCTGTTAGTTAAAAAAGATGTGTTATTCATCCTTTAGAACCTGCATTTTTCACCTATGCACAGAACCTTACATGCACCTGAGAGCATACTCTCATGGAATATGTTATCAAAATAACCCAAGTGAAACCTAAAAAAAGGACCTACCCTTATAAAAACTGACCCCTACTCTGGACCATTCTCTTCTGATGGTGGTACAACCATAGACGCTAACAGGTCACTTCAATTTAAACAAAGGTATCCAGTGACAGAGAAGAAAGAATACAATCCTCATATTCCTTGCATGACATGGAATTAAAATAACCCAAATGAAACCTAAAGAAAGGACCTAACCTTATAAAAACTGACCCCTACTCTGGACCATCCTCTTCTGATGGTGGTACAACCATAGACGCTGACAGGTCACTTCAATCTAAACAGAGGTATCCAGTGACAGAGAAGAAAAAATACAATCTTCATATTCCTTGCATGTCATGGAAGGCAACTAAAAGAGATATGAGTGGGGAGTTGGAAATACTTCCCTCCATATATTACAATTTCCATAAATTGAAACAAGAGGAGCAGCCAAGCAAGGAAGGCTCAGGCTGTGGTGTCTGAATGTGCATGGATTTAACCAAGATGAGAAGGGAGATTGGTAGTATGTTTGAAAGAAACACAGATGTTCTAGCTCTGGATGAAACTAAGCTCAAAGGGAAGAAGAGAAATTGATTTTGAAATGCCTTAAGGGTAAAGCTGAAAAGGGATTGGTGATTGGGTGAGTGGGGTAGACAGTTAGGGGGTATTACTGGATTATACATTAACTGACAGTTGTACTAAAGAGAGACTTTTGGATGTAAATACAATGAGAGGGGGAAGCTGGAGGGATGTATGATTATTTCCTGGTGGATGAGAGGGTTGAAGTTTATGGAGAAATAAAGGCAAGAGGAAATGATATTGTTGGGGAGACAGTAGTGAAGGTGAGTGAGCTTGGAAAAGAGCCTTGTACTTAAATGAGACACCAGGAGAAGCAAGGCAAATGGTGAGAGGAAATAAAACTTGGGAGTGGAAGAGGAATGGGAGGTATTTAGGAAAACAGTGCTTACATGTATGAGAAATATATGACATTTGGCAGGTGGGACATGGGTAGATAAGGGTAGTGAGTGATGGAAGTAAAGTTGTTTGTAAAAAAAGAAGTGAGAAATGGAAAAAGAAAAGACAAGGGAAAGTATTTACAAATTTTTGAAAAAGTGAAAGACCTGTCTTTTGAAATGTGCAAGGTCATAGTTATTGGGAAAGACATGGGAAGGT
>JAUUDW010633591.1:0-11189 GCA_032361385.1 Panulirus guttatus
GCTTGACCAAGTGGAGTTGACGGCGACACGTTGCCATAATGCGGCAGAACAGCTTTTAGACTCAACTTTGATGAGTCTGTGAACAGTCTCCACTCATCAGGGTTAAGAGTAACAATGAGGGCTGCCATCAGACCATCTACATCGTTGCAGGCGACGAGGTTACCTTCCATCTTAAAAAATGGAGCGAAATCTCTCTAGTGGGCACGGAACACGAACGCTGTTACATTGCCATCAAGGAGTCTCGAGCCCTACAGTTCTGCCTTACTCATCGACATTTCCAGATCTCTGATGAAGTCGCTTAGTTCATTCTGCGTTATCCTGTGTGGTTCAGCAGACATCACGTTAGGTGCGAATTCAGGATCTGTTGAGACGATGGCATTCATGTTTCACAAATTTCGTCATCCTGTTCGTCTTCAGATTCCAGAGAAAATGGGTCTAGGGGTTCCAGAGCGGGATGTCCTTCACCGTGGGGTACAGGGAGCATATCAGATGATATATTCAGATGGCTTAAGCTTAAGCTCCTCTTTTTCTTCTTGGAAATACCTTGCCGGACTGGGAGCACCAGGCAGAAGTAAATATAACTAAAGTAATCTGTCCCTCCACACCATGGGCACGGCAAAAGGCAACGATCGCCTTTTGCGATTCAACAAAATGCGAAGAGTTTTTGCACAAGCATTGCATCGTATGTGTGTGGGGCGCAACCCTTGTCCAGGTCCCCAACCTTGCTTTCCTGATGATCGACATTATAGCACACTACTGTGATGCAGAAGTCACCTCCCCACAAACATAAAAGTTATTTGCATTGTTCACGCACTTACAAGGAACCCTTGTTCGGAAAAAATCATTCAACAGTCAGTCACACGTGGCCCTTCGCATAACCGAAGCAGTATATTTCAGCAGAACGACAGAAAACCATTACACGGCACTGCAAGAAGCTGCAAGTACTGTACTGTATTGTGTTGAAAAGAGAAATTCGCTTGCACTTTGATTACAATATGTCAGCCAGCGCCAACTCTAATATAGATATAGGGATACCAAACAACAAATGCATGACAAGAGAGCGACTCGAATAGAAACGTCGTGGTTCTAAAGACCACTTTCGGAAACGAGTACGACACGTGTGCACTAGACGACTTCCCGGAGGGAAATGTTAAGCAGCAAGTAGGGTGATACAGTACCTGGGTGCTGATTGCATCATCCGATTTCCACACTTAGGGCTGCCAGATCTTGCCTTGGAAGCCGCAAAACGCCAAAACCAGTGCAAATCGTACATGCTGGGACCCATCTCGGATCTTTAAAACCAGAACCCAGCGTCATGTTCGTGGTCAAAACCCACGTTAGAAAAGTTTAGCTAATTTCATTTCCAAAACATTTTGGCGGTTGATTAGTGTAATGGAAACCACTTGTTTGGATAAAAACATGGTGGATCTAAATTATTTTTTCCTTATATATTATTAAAAACATATCTCGTGGCCCGTTTCCCACCGCATTCCTAGTGCCTTACACCACCGGTTTTAAAGGAGATGAAAGAGAGTAAAACGGCAAATCCAGTTAAGTTTTATCTTAAGTCAATATGAGAAGCTAAAGCTAATACAGTTAAGTCCTTGTGTGTTCCTTTTAGTAAGTCACTCTCTGCAAGGGTGATTCCAGATGACCGGAAGGTTGTCAATGGAAGACCAATATTAAGCAAGACTTTAACTCCCTGTACGTACATTATCGCCCAGTTAGTCTGACATCTGTGATTGGCAGACTTATGGCACCCATCATTCGAAACAAGAGTATTAATCATTTAGAGGATCATTGCGATTAGGAATTAACAGCAGCATGATTGATTTCATTTACGATATAACCGACATGCGTTATTAAAATACGGAGTGATTTACCAATTAAAGTAACTGAAAGTAGCACCATACATATGTTTGAAAAACAGACTTAGCAGATGACAAATATTTCGCTTCATGTCCACTAGAGACATCATTTTTTATTTCTTTTATGTACAAAAGTCCACATCAAGGCCGTAATGTAAATGAAAATAGAGAGAATTAAGAAACAGGGAAAAAAAAAAGACAAGGAAAGTATTTACGAATTTTTGAGAAAGTGAAAGACCTGTCTTTTGAAATGAGTTAGGTCATAGTTATTGGGATAGACTTGAGAACGTAGAGAGTTTGCATCACTTTAGTCACAAAGTATACAGGTACTTTTAAGTCATGATTTTGCTTTTCCATTCTTCCAGCCTAACTCTCTACTTTTCTGATCTTTTCACCTGTCACAAACAGCCGAGGAAGGACCCGTTTGCCTGTTTCTGTTTGTATCCTTTGGTATTCTCAAAATTCGTTACTCTGATCCGCTACTCTCTCTCTCGCACTCTCTCTCTCTCTCTCTCTCTCTCTCTCTCTCTCTCTCTCTCTCTCTCTCTCTCCTCTCGCTGCCTCTTCACTCTGTTCAAGAACAACCAGAGGCAGAACCAGAACCAGTCACTCCGTTTCCTGTCACTTCTGTGTGCAGTGCTCCATCTCCCGTGTGTAGTGCCCCATCTACCGTGTGTATTGCTCCATCTACCGTGTGTGGCGTTCCATCTACCGTGTGTAGCACTCCTTCTGCCGTGTATAGCGCTCCATCTACGGTGTGTAGTCCTCCATCCAGCGTGTGTAGCATTCCCTCTACCGTTTGCAGTGCTCCATCTACCATGCTCCCTTATAGAGCCTACACTGCCTGCACTACTTGTCTTCTACTTAGACTACTAACTACCTCCGTGGTGTAGCGGTTGACGTAGCTGACCGTGACGTATTCACAGGGTCGAGTGCATAGGTTCGAATCCTGGTTGCGGCAATCGGTCCGCATTCAAACTAGCTGTTCATTCTCTCCTTGTGTTTGGTCGATAGAATAGGTACCTGGCTCAAGCTAGGGTATTAGTATATATAGCGTTAATGAAATGGCCTTGATTAGGGCCTCAGTTGCCCGTGCCGTCTCGCCTACCGTAAAAAAAAAAAGAATCATAATTCTGCTTTGTTAATTTTACCATAAACCAGTTTTAGAGCTACTAGCATGACACACACATACAGTACATTTGCCTTTCGCTAAGATTCCACAGATGACATGTTCATGGTCATGAGTGACACAGTTTCTCACGTTCATCTTTCACCAAACTTCTTATGAGGTTCACACTATTCGCTCATCACTTTGATGTAAATATATCCTTATGACTGTACTTTCCTAACCACTTGCGATTGATAATGATCATCAGTTACTATTTATCGTATGTATTGTCGACACTCGTTGTCATACACAGGAGGGCAATACAGTGTGTTCACCCCCTCCTGTGACACCTACACCCTTCCCTACCATCACACAGTGTACACCAGCACCTGGATATGCCACCTTCCTCCGCCATCTATGTACTCGCCTTATCCAGTCGAGGAGGCAAACCACTGGTCACTTTCTCTGTTGCTCTCTCTATATACAGGATGTCTCGTGGCGTTCCTCCCAGCCCCCACCTGCCTCGCCTACCCTCCGGCCAACCCAGTGTTGTGTCTGCCCTGTAGTCAGGCAGTCGCCACATCCTCACAGAACATGCATTCCTCCCTTACCTGCTTCCTTGTTCTCTCACAGTGAGTTAATGTAAAGACATGTACTCGTCTTTCACATATGTTTCTTAATTTCACACCACACACACACACACACACGCACACACACACACACACACACATTACTGGGCTGAAATGTCAAAATTTGTCTGATGCCCACTTGTCTGAAACACGAGTTCCGAACGCCCTCACCTGCCATTCGCCACTCGTCAGCTGTCACCAACCCCACGTCACGCATCACACGTCACTATTACCCGCTGTTTGCCTGATATATTACCGAACGTCACCGCTAATGAAAACATCTTCATGGTCGGTCGCCAAACGTAAAAAGGGAAAAATGTTTTAAACGTAAATGTTAATCATTTCATTTTCACGTTTGGCAGAAATAAGAGAACAATGAGCCGGAAATAGAGCAAGCATTTTACCCAGAGTGAACAGCCTCAGTGGGTAACACGGAGTGAGGCAACGCATGTGGGTGGTATGGTTTAATGGGAGGGGGAAGTGGGAGGTGGCATCATTGTGTAGGGTGTTGGGGGTGAGGGAGGAGCGGTATTAAAGTGGGGAGGTTCTGAGGCTCTGGGGTGTATTGTGGTAGGCCTGAGGACTCGCTGCACCATCGGGACGTGGTATCTCAGCAGCAACTACCTCCGCTAGTGCCACAGTGGAGCTCTGACGAGCCTGCAGCAGGACCAGTGCCAGTGTAGGGCTTCTGGTGGGCCTCCTGCGGGATTACTGCAGTTTGGAGCCTCTGGCGGGTCTGATGCAGGACCAGTGCTAGTGTGGAGCCTCCGGTGGGCCTACCGTGGGACCATTTCGAATGTGGAGCCTCTGCCGTCCTGTCTTAAGGCTCCAGCACGTGACGATGACTTAACACGTCCACAGCCACTCCTCATACCCTTGTTTCATCTCTTCTCTTCACCCTATCATCTCCTCTTGGTACGGCGTCGACCATAAACTGACTCCATACTGCGTATATCGCATGGATTTATACTGTGATGATATCCTGGACGTCCCATGTCTGCACACTCACCTCGCCAGATAATCGTGGGATCTATTCCAGGAACTGTCTGTCTCCCTACTTATATCCACTTCTCACTGCAGCGCTCGATTAGCTAAAGACCAGGTGCTGTCATTAGGGTGTTAGTGTGGTAGAGTGCGGTAGGCAGCCCCAGGTACAGGTGCGGACCGTAAAGTAGCGGTGGGTGGTCAAGGATAGTCAGGCGCCCACCTCTTCTCAACCTGAATTGTAAGGTCCGTCCTCACTCCAGGACCTGTTAGTACAGTCTTGCTTTGTGTGTTTCTGTCTGTGTCGGTGTCTGTGTGTGGCTTGGAGAATTAGCTGGAGGCAGATGGCTGAAAATACAGAGAGATAATACAAACAAATAAAATTCAGTGGGGGGAATAGATAGATGGTGGAAGGATTAAACTGACTGTTCCGATACAAACACTGGGATGGGAATCCAGTGGTTATTGATATGTCCACAGTGCCTAGGACGGGGCTGTTCCTGTAGCTGTCCATAAGAGCTTCAGTGATCTCGATATGGTTGTGGTGCCGAACTGCAACTCGGGAACGAGGGATCTCTGACGGCAGGAGATGATGACGGCATTAAGGAGATTCATCCCGAACTGTCGGATGAGGTCCCTAAGATGGCTGCAGGGAGCCGGGAGGATAAAGGCGTTTAGCACCTCTTGATACGTGATTGAGGGGGACCGAGGGAGGACTGAACAGCCTGGAGGGAGCTGGGGCCTAGCGAGACAGTAGGGAGGTGGGAAGCGAAACACATGAATGGCATCGGTCTTTGTTTGGTTAATGGCAATGTGGCTGGTAGAGGAGGTCTATAATAATAAAGGCCGCTGAGGGTGCTCTAGAGAGTGATCTAGTTTGGGATCTGTTTTCAACGTTGACATCGATGATAGAGACGTGAATGACCTTCAGTCGAACAGTTGTGCCCATCGAGGCGTCATCTGCAATGCTAAGGAAGCACGAGGCCACAGGTAAGGGACTGGAAGGTGGAGAGGAGCTCTCAGAGGCGTACGCTCATCAGAGGAGTGTGCCGACCAAGGAATGAGACTCCTACACAGCCCAGGAGTGGTGTTTTACTCATGACTTTGTCATGGCTGAATAGGTCGAGAGCTTTGTTGCAGTCAGCGACGGTAAGAGCCAGAGAGGGTTTTAGTTTTCCTAGTATGCGGTAGATTGAGTCAAGGGAGCTCACAGTGCATTAGATGACAAGGGTGGATATTACCAGTCTGATCAGGGTCCGTAAACTTGAAGTGTCTGTCAAAGGCTAATCAAAAGGAAAACTTTGATTGAGTAAGATGAGGTTCGGGGTGATAGCAATGAGTCGTAACTCACGGAGAGACGATAGAGGTAATGCGGAAATACACGAAGTCTTCCAATCAGCGGAGCATTCTGATGTTGGAGAGCAGAGAAATTTGACGTATTCAGGGAAGAGTCCTCGTTAGAGCTTCAGGATGTAAGTCTGTAGGGACACTGGAACCCTAGAGTTAATACGAGGCTGTGTAACCGTCTGGCTGCTTCAGATCCTTGCACTGGGTCTAGGGTGGAAGGGGAGCTGGAAGGTACAGTGGGAGGCAGGTGGCGTCTTTGGCAGTTGCTGACGAAGTGAGCGTGCGTTCGCTCAACTCATCGAGTTTCCCATGTCACTGGTTGATGTTAGTCTGTTTCAGGCGCTGTGGTTTGGTAGAGTAATAAAACATCGTTACGATTGTGTGCTGTGGCCAGGACTCGTTGCTGCATCTCTTAAGGCAAGTTGTGATCTGGGGCACCTCAGCTGGGTGCAGTCTTCTAGATCTCTTGAGGAAGAAACGATAGTGTGTGTGTGTGTGTGTGTTTACGTAGTTGTCCAGTATGTGGCGAGAGTCCTACATTCGTAGGGCATCATCTCTTGAATGTATTATACCATCAAGTAGACTCTTAAAGGTTTAAAAAGTTCAGGCATTATTTTTTCCTTGTTTAGTCTATGGCAGCGATCCACCAGCCTTACACTATACTTGTATTTCCTAATGTCCTTCCAGACCAGCTTCTTTTAGTGGCCTCTGGTTACTCTGGTACTGCATCTCGTGAAGAACTAACTATTAGCAGTCAAAATCGTCTAGCTTCTCTCTCTCCTCCATGGTAGCCTTCAAGGTTCTATCTTAATTGCTTTATTTTCTCAAGTAGATAATACATGCTGGAATTTGAAATTGGAACTGGATTATAAAAAACTATTTTCACAAAACGAGATTACATATTCAAAATGCTCTTACAGTTATTCTGAAAGAATAATCATCCTTTGAAATCAAGAGAAAAATAGTGCCATCAGGATTACCACGGCGTGCCATCCTAAAATCCACTGGTGTTCAATGGTGGGCACGCGTGCCATAGGTTCGCCTTCCTTGCTCTAGACCTTCTCAGTCAGATCTTTGAGCTTCGTTCGGTGCGGTGACCAGACTTGAGATGCATAATCTAGTTTTGGTCTGATACATATTGTGACCAGTTTACTAACCATTTTCTTATCCATATGCTGGATTGAGATTCTGTTATTCCCAAGCAGACAGTCTACCTCTTTTGAAGTTCTCCTATTGTGTATCTCTGGTGAAAGAATATGCATAATGTCGATCTCTAGTTCTCTTTAACATAAAGGTTCTAGTATTTTATTTCCTGCAAGAAAGTGGTGGTCCCGATCCCCTCTTTCAGGGTGTCCCATCCTCATTACCATACTCGTATATGGATTGAATCCCATCATCCATTTGTCAAACTAGCTCTAGAGTTTGTCCAGGTCCCCTTGTTGGCTGATTCAATCTTCGCTATCTCTTATTTCTCTTATGACTCTTGCATCATTCACAAACATGGTTGGGTAAGGGTCCGCTTCGTCAGGCAATTCATTTATATACAGCACCGATCCCTGCAATACGCCACTTGTGACCCCAGCTCGTTTCGAGGGGTCGCCTCTCACATGTGTTCTTTATTCCTTTCAACAAAGGCAAACAACTCGCTGAAGGGGTCTCTGCTCTTTCTTCCTGTCTGTGGCTTCTGCGGGGTTTGTGGCAGTGCCGCAACACACAGTCTACCCATCCATCCTTTTGATTTAAGATGGTGTTCACAGAAAGCTAGAGGATTCGTAATGCATGATTTCCTTTCCCTGAACCCACGTTGCCCCTCAGTCAGGTAGTATCTCCTTTGCAAGTAGCGTTCATTTGTTTCCCGATTGTTTCCTCCAATGTTCGATAAACCGCACTTGTTGGCGAGACTAGCCTGTAGTTCAGAGCACTTACCTGAAAACTTTTTTTAATATAGACTCAACTTTTCTCCTCGTCCACATACCTGGAACTATTCCTTCTCCCATTGACCTGTTTAATGATATTTCGAGAGACCTAGCCAGTGCCCCCACACGTTCCTTCAGTACATATGGGGGAAACCTTGCATGGGTCATTTTGACAGCCTGATTATATAATTTCTACCAGTTTCCACACCTTTCAAGACTTCTTCCCCCCTTCCACCCAGGGCAGCATTGTCCTTCACTGCGGAAAACACTTTTACTTTACAGTTGTTATTCACCTCCTCACATATTTCCTTAATTTCCTCAATAGCTGTTCCCTCCGAGTCCGTTGCCCTGATTAGCTGCACTTTAACAAATAATTTGCTCCTGATAAACTTACGGAGACGTTTTTATCTGTCTTTCCCCCTCCCCACAATACTGTTTTCAAAGCTAATCACTTCCTCCCTCCTTATCCTGCTCTACTACTTTCTTGCTGTCCTGTATTTTTCATATAATATCCCGCTACTATCTCCTCCACAGTCCAACCATGAGCTCTCGCTTTTTGGCATTTCTTGTTCACCCTCTGCTCTCTGCATTCCACTCCTCCTCCTCTTATCATGTCCAACGGTACTCATGTTATGACTCCTTTACAATAGATTTTACAGGACTATCTATAGCATTGGTCTACGTTCAGGTTATAGAAATTTCTTTTCCACTTTATGCTCTCAAGGAACTTGCACAGCTTTACGTATTTGCCTTGGTTGTATTTATTCCTAGGGTCCTGTGCCCCCTCTTACGTCTCCCTTGACAACATATTGAAAATCAAAAAGTACATGAAAACTTTCTCCATTAGGGACTTTATATGTAACTGACATCCCCCAATCATCAACCCTTAACTATCTCCTAGGAGGGGGTACATATCAAGCCACTTCCTGCACCATTCTTTATTTCCTTCATTGTATTCGGTGTTCATTTGCTATGGGTCACTGTAGTTCCCTTGGGACTGTAGACTAACAGCACCACTATACAACTCCTTCCAGCATTAACCTAACCCAGGCACGACAGCTCCTAATTCTTTTCCATTCTCCTCTACGTTGTCTACCCTATGGTGAGAGCAACGTATTCTTCTTTATTTTGTTGTCGAGTTCCCTCACATTCGTCACGCAAAACCTCCATTTTCTTTAATGGATACATATTGTCTCCCACTTAGACAGATTGTGGCAGACGAAAAACTCCATTTTCTCACTGATATCTTCTCTTGTATCTTGCAGGTCGATCTTGTCAACGATGTTGTGTCAGTAGTTTAATCCACTTCTTTGTCGAGTTCCCTCACGGCTATATTTACTATGTCCACCTCTGCTGCTCTCCGGCATTTTTCTTGGTCCATAGCAACGTCCTCTAACTTCACCACGTCTTCTAGTTTGTATTTCATTAGTTTAAGCCTATATACCTCAGTCATACTGTTGGTGCTATCAGCTGTCAGGTTCTCTGTCTTCATCTTTTGCTCCCCTGTGAGAAATCCTCACAGTCAGTGTCTTCATTTCCTGCCTCATTTTCCTTTTCCTTCCTCCTCTCTGCCACCATGATGGTTATCAATCCTGAGATGAGTCAAGGATAGGCTGTATTGCGTCAGAAAACAAGATTAGCCTACCATGGTCTTGACTTCCTGGCGTATTCTCCCTGTTCTAGCTTATGGAACCCAACATGCCTCTGGCTCTTGCATCGTTGATGTAATTATTTTGCTCCCCATTTGTCAAAGAACAGTAGTTACTTTGTCTTTTAGTTCCAGATTACTGAAATGGATCTCACCATGTTGGCTGCAAAGACTGCTGGTCTTCTCGCTTGCCAGTGTGTAGTAATCGGTTCTGTATTTCCGATATTGACTTTCAGCATGGTGTATTTAACTGTGTTCCTAAATGATGACCTTGCCTCGTTCATGTAATGCTAGGAGGATTATTGTGTTTTACACTCATGGGGTCTCCATCACTTCAACATTCTCTGCTATCATACAACTTCTTAAATCTATGTTTGCTGTCTGTATCAAACATGTTTTCAGTTATTCTATCTCTTTCATTCACCACTCATATACCATAAAAGTACTTTTTTTGAATACTTTTTAAACAAGTTTTTTTTTTATCAATTCCATGTCATGTCCTCTCGAGGGACTGTTCATTGTCCACGTCATCGATCTGTTTTAAAGACTGAAAGGTTGTGACCAGGTCACCCCTCACTCTTCCCTCTTCCAAGGTGCGCAAGTTTAAAGCCTATATAGTGTTTTCCCGTAACTGTGTGTGTGTGTGTGTGTAATTTAAGGTTTAAAGGTTCGAGGTACTCGCTATCTCACACGGAGGACTGTAAATCCGATTTCCCTAAAATGGAAGCAAGAGGTCTTCCCCTTCGTCTTGGGGCCTTCCTGCCATCGATGTTCTTCATCCTCGACATGGACCGTCCGTGACCATGGCACAGCGTCTGGACACAGTACAAACTCAAGTCTTATTTAGCCGAACCAGCCTTTCCTGGTCGCGTCCCCCCAACGCCAGTCTTGTGTAGTCTTGTCTGCATGACCCATCCCACCTTGCAACCTCACTAGCTTCAACATCATTAGCTTCAACTTCATTAGCTTCAACATCATTAGCTTCAACATCATTAACTTCAACATCATTAGCTTCAACATCATTATCTTCAACATCATTATCTTCAACATCATAAGCTTCAACATCATTAGCTTCAAGCAATTTCTTTTAATATTTACCCTCGCTATCCCCGTGGACACCAGACATCTCGTCCCCAGACGTCAGTCATCCTGGCCCACATTCCTCGGGCGGGTCCGACGTGAACACCCCTCACAGACTCCGTCTGGCTCCAGGTAGCGTCTCGTGGGTGGGGGTGAGGTGGCCGGCCGCCCTTTACTCCTCAAGGTCGCGTCAGGATGCAGAATAAGGTCAATAGGCTATTTTGCAGTCATGGCGGGCGCGCCTCTCGGTGCTGCGGGCAGCGGGTATCAGACCGGGCCAAGAACCGGTCCAAGCCTTGCGGCGGCTGAGTGTGTGAGGGCCATTGGCTCAGGGAACCAGAGAAACGTTCCCGCTACAGGACCAGGGGATACGTTACCACTGCAGGACCAGGGGAACGTTCCCACTACAGGAGCAGAGGAACGTTACCACTGTAGGAGAAGGGGAACGTTACCACTACAGGAGTAGGGGAACGTTCCATTATTGAACCAAGGGAACTTTCCCACTACAGGACCAGGGGAACGTTCCATTATTGAACCAAGGGAACTTTCCCACTACAGGACCAGGCGAACGTTCCCACTACAGGACCACGGGAACGTTCCCACTACACG
>JAUUDW010633602.1:0-11188 GCA_032361385.1 Panulirus guttatus
AAAAAAAAAAACTTACATTGGAAGATTGCAATAAACATCTCTGACAGTTTGTTGGTCAGCAAAACTTCTGGCAACTCCCTGAAGTATGTTTTGACCATGTCAGCAATGTCACAGGTCCCAAATGCTGAATACTGGATATCATCACCAGACTCGTGAAATTCTCGTAGCTTTTGAATGCGAGATCGAACCCCAGGTTTTCTAAATATGCCAACCTAGAGGAGATAAAACTGTTTTGTTAAATTCCCATAATGTTTAGGTAACCAAAATCATGAATATACTTATTTTTAAAAGAAAAACCTTTGAAGTGACTCTTGGAGTTCTAATATCTTGCAGATTCACAATTTCAGTGTACACATTATACTTAAATTGAAATGATAACTCAGAGGCTTTTAATAAGATTGTGAATGGGAATGTAAATGGGAGCTCCTAAATTTTATAAAATAGACAAACTACTTAATACGACTGAAAACAGAAGTCAATTCATTCCCTAAGCACACCAAATCTCAGCTTAGAAAAAGGATTTGGAGGTACAAGAGCCTTTTCTAAAGGCTCGAAAGGAGAGAGTTAAGAAAGTTGAGACCAACCATATGGCATTTTGATCTTGTATAATTTGTAAACCACTCATGTAAGAAATGATAGTAAGCACACGGTTGCAATGACTAAGTTATACCTCTTGTAGGTAACAGGTGGTAGGCAACCAATGACCAGGGAGGTATACTACCAGTACTGCACGCCTGGATATCAGGAGGGTTAGTGACATCTGCTTAGTAAGCCAGCACTACAGTGGTTGTTAAGTTGCACTCCTCTGAGCCAGGTAGATGTCTTTTCTTTCTGCCTCACTTACATATGGACTACAGGTAATCTGTCCACAAACATACAATCTCTCCTTGTCATATGTAACATCTGACAACACTTAACTCATGCAGCTCATTCTTTGTAACTCTAGATTTTCCTGCGGTGAGCATTATGCACTAGCTCTGCCTTTAGGCAAACTGGTAGGAGCAGTATATAGAGGTAGTGGGTAGGAACATTTAGGCAGGAGCATTAGGTAGAAACATTAGGTAGAAGCAGTATGTAGGAGCATTTGATAGAAGAAGTTATTGGGAACATAAGGTTGGAGCCTCTGCAAAACACTGCGCTAGAATTGACCCTCTGTCAGTGGCCTGTTAAGGGTGAGGCACTAAAGGCTAAGAAGCGGCACTGGAGTTGAGTAGTTATAAAGACTCTGTTGCCTTGGCCACCCCTTTGAGGAAGTTCCAAATGGAACAGGCATCAGAGGTATATATAGATAGTTAGACAGATAGATAGACAGACAGATAGATAGACAGATAGATAAAAGTTATATCTCTCATGCCCGTTCCCTCTGGAAACTCCCATCAAGGGAATGGCCACAACAAAAGAGTCTCCACTTATTCCTGTTCTTACATCCCTCCCTTGAATATACTATTCCTGCATTCTTCAACATTTCTCTCCCTCCAGTACTCTTCCACTTTATTTCCCCATGTTACAGGTGGTCTTCCTCCTGCACCAACCTCTTTAATCATACTATCATACACTCTCCTTGTACACTCCACATCTTACATTCTTTCCATGTGCTTAAACCACCTCAATGTATTACATTTTACCCACTCTACCAATCCACAATTCATTCCCATTGCATTCCCTGCCATACTACATCTCTCATCCACCCCCTCATTTCTTTCTTCATTTCTTCTAATCATAGCATATGCTCCTCTCAAATAACTCTTTTCCACAGGCTGCATTTGTGACTCATCCCATGTCTGTGTTTCAGTTGCATAGGTCAGGGATGAGAGGACTTTGATGTCACTTAATCTTTTCTTCATTTCCATACTTACACCTCTACCCTTTATTATTTTATTAAGGGATCCATTGACTCTTCTACCTTGCACTGTTCACTCTCTTATCTCTCCATCTTTCCCAGAGATTAATTACAATAATTCAGATCGTCCTCTGAATCATCCTTAGATAGTATGGTAACTCAGCAATTACAACTCATGAACCTGTCACCAACCAATTCTCAAGGGCTGCAACAACAATGCCTCATTAACTCCAAGCCATAAGTGTCCTTGTGTTTGTCTATGTATACAAAGGAAAGCTGAACTTGACTTGCTACAAAGAACATAAAATTAAGTAAAAATACTTATATCATAGGGGATTTAACTAGCAGGTCAGACAGCTTTCTCTTTACTGCATGTGAAAGGCTGGAGACCTTGTGGATCAGAATTGTAGTTTTCATGAACTAGATTCACTTCAACCATGGTACCCCTAAGAGGTAATACCTACTGCTATTACTGGCCTGAACAACACATATACATATTACTAAACCCCAGTTCCATTTCTAATGCAGTAAGTGGCTGAATGACTGATGTAGAATAACATTTTAATCAGACCACTAAACTGGTATATGACTATCTCAACTAATGAAGGACTTGAAGATACAGGTTAATTATAGCCTGTAAATCTGCCACAAAACTACTTCATTTTCCTTCCAGTTTTAGCAATAGAGCAGTACTTGACAAACTATTAGCAAGGAGATAAAACTATAACTACTTGTGTTCATCAGTGAGTTGCATGCTACAAAACTGTCAAATAGTTTGCCTCTCCCTTAACAAATTGCACTCGTAAGTTTTTCATTTCAGCATCAGCACAGCACAAGACAAGAAATTTTGACTTCTTAAACAAAAATCTGAAGGCAAAGTGCTGTCACCATGTGGTGTATCAGGAAGCAGAGTAAATCTACCTCACAAAATCTGTGAATGGCTTACTGCAAGAGTGGTCATTTGTAGTGATCTTCTGGGCCACTGAACAAAATTTTTTGGCTTTACACTTTTATGTACAAACTACATATGGCCACGACATGAGAACTGCTATTACCATGTTATCCTTATCCTTTCAAAGTCAGAAAAAGGTTTGCTACAATGCAATTACTCTTTTGCACCTGACTTTTAATCTCTACCTTATTTACAAGAACTAGTGATAATCTTTTCTTAGTGACCGTAAGTCCTTTGAAGTACTTACTTGATCTAAACTGGTAGCTCTGAGATATTGGAGGGCAGCCTGAATGCCTGGGGGTAGGGGCTGACCTGTTCGTTGTGTGATCACGAGGAGAGGAACACCAAAAACTTGACGATCACGGTAATCAGGAGTTTTCATTTTTCTCATAAACTTTGGCAGTTCCCAATTCCATCCACTACGATTACTTGGGCAGTATCGTTCCATGAGTGCTGTTAACCTGCATAAATTGAGAGTTAAAAATGATGATGTGCTCATGATTAAATGGCTCCATTAGTTTTTCCAGAGTAATATGCACTTCAACAGTTTTCTCAAAAAATTATTAAAACAGCACAAAAGACTTATAAGTGTCTTGGTGCAATATAATTTACATCAGTCTTCCAAGAAATTAAAACTTACCTTAGAAGGGCCCTTTTCCTTAAGTGGAGCATTTGGCCTGCACTGAAACCATTAATTTGAGTTCCTAATTGTCGAGTACTAGGCGGGTAGGATTTTCTGTTAAAGCTGTGCCATCTGTCAACAGTGGCTCTGAAAATCAAGCAAGCATTTCATGTTTCATGCATCATCACTGAAACTAAATCTTTAAATACTCTCTTCACATTATTATCTGGATACAAGGAATGATATGATAAATTTTTCTGGCTAATCATCATAATCATAATTTCTCATTCTGAGACATTCAAAGGGAGTTCACTTCATAAAACAACTTAGAATTTAAAGTCAATGTACTAACTCTCGTTTCACAGAACATATATGAAGGCCTTCAACAACCATTTTTGAAACTAACCTTCTCTGGCAAGGTTCGTAATTTTCATCATCATCATGTGTAGATGGCAAAGGTGAATCTCGACTTTCTACTGTACACTCACTGCTGCCAGACCCCTCATGTGCACTGGCTTCTGAAAAGATACTTCTTAATGAGAACTTACAATGAAAACCATTATGCAAAGCATACAGCAAACAGATATGATATAACAGGTGAATTCAAAGCTATCAACAGCTAAGGTCAAATAAATTTCTTAAATTAAAAAGAATTTTGGCTCACTTTTGAGTATTCCAACAATGCTAAATCTCTCTGACAAGGACAAAGTCAGGCAGCATAATATTCTTACACATCACTTTAGACTGTAGTTACAGGAAAATTTCACTGGTGCTTTTCCAGGGCAAATTCAAGAGTGATTGATTTGCCTATGTATGTATTACCATCAACTCCTTATTAATAAGTCTGACAAGGTAGCTTATTATAATGAATCTCAGCAATATTCCTCCTCTCTCAACCTCAAACTTATTTTGTGGTAAGTTTAAATGTGGAAGACCTGGAAGGACAAGAATGTTTTACGTATTCGGGAATGGACATGGCAGTGAATCTAACCAAAGGGTCTGAGGTGAGTCACAAGGTGGAAGAAGAGCATTACGGAATGTGTGGAAGAAGTCAGTCCCTGTAAGGGTAAGATGGGCGCTGTGTAATATTCATAACAGTGCTGTATGGATAATCTTTGGCCCAGACCACAAAAGAAATGATGAAGACGGACATGTTGGAAACAATGCCTGAGAAAGATAAATGGTGTGAGGTGAGATGATTGTGTATAGAATGATAACGGCAGAGGTGCGGTAGAAAAGTGCAGTTTAACTGAAAGGGCCGACTATGTTCTGCTGAAATGGTTTGGGCATATGAAGAAGATGAGTGAAGAGAGGCTGAGCAAGAGAATCTCCTGACTGGATGTGGAGGAAAACTGTTGATGGAAGACACTGAAGGAAATGGCAGGGCAGAGTGAAGGAGGCTATCAGGTATAAAGGCCAGAATATTAGGAGGGCATGAGGTATGCACTGGATACAACAGACCAGATTGGTGTGGTTTATGGGGCTGAAATGCTGTCAATGGGCTGAACCACAGCATATGAAGCAGTCAAGGTAAACCATAAAGCTGTACATGGGGCTTGGTTGTGGATATAGGCTCTGGTTTATTACATGATACATGACAGCCAGAGATTAGACCTACAGTTGACACTGATGGTCATCTGCTCCTGCTTCAACATACACTGATGTGGTTTGCCTTAATGACCGTCACACATGCACGGGCCACTTTTATCAAAACTCCACAGGTTTGAATCCTGGTAGCAGCAGTTGGTCCATAGTTCACCCAGCTGTTCCTCCTCCCCTAAGGGCTGGTCAATAAAATGGGTACCTGGCAGAGGCTAGGATGTGTGTGTGTATACGCATACACAGGACTAAAATATAGAGTACATATATACAAGGTTAAGAAATGGGGTAACAGGAGTGTAAAACTTTATCCTTGTAAATCATATAAAAAAAGTACTTTCTTTGTGTATTATATATCATATACTAATAAATTTACCCCACAAGACTGGTTTAACTCCAGCCTTACCATATTCATATATGCATGATGCATCATCAATGAATAGCTCTGATGTAGGCCCATATTTTTAGTAGAGCCTACTTCTCTTTAACTTGTAGAATAAAATTTCTGCTCTGTATATATTTTTTCATAAAGGCTTGCAAGAATGTCACAAAGAAACAAATAATGGCCTCATCTACACACATTCAATCTCTAGCTGTCACCTCCATAAGGTTGACAAATTTATTTCTGTAATTTTAGCAAAATATGCTGAATTTCTGAGGAAAAAAAAATCACAAACAAAATCAACTCACCAGAATCCATGACTTCTGGCTGGTAGTCATGATAGCTCTTGTTACAAATGATAAGAGGAACATTATCATACACAGAGTGTCTCTCTTCATCAGGACTTGGCAATGGAGAGATGTTTTCTGAACTTTTCTCCACACCTGCAAAATTTGTTTACACATTAATAAGCAGTGTATGCTAATAAAATTGAAAAAATCTATCTGCAAAACAGGAGCTAATTAGAGTTAAAAAAATACTATAGTTAGTAGCTTTTCCACTGAGAATTCTGTTCCAGCATAGAATTACATCACAAGAGAGTTGCCCACTGCTGATGGCCTATTAAGGGTGAGGCACTAAAGGTTAAGAAATGGCACTGGAGTTCACCAGTTATGGAGACTTTTGCTGCGGTTATGCCCTTGAGGGAGTTCCCGGAGGGAATGGATGTCAAAGATACAGATAGATAGACAGATAGAATAGTATGTCCACATCAAAAAAATAAGTGCAACAGATTAATGAATTGTTTTACAAAAATAAAGATAAGTGATTCCTTACTGCCTCTTATGCTGGCAAGAAAGTTATCTCGGGCAATTTGCGAATCTTTGCCGTAAGTAAGAGAGCCAGTGTGTCGCAGCTGACCTGCCCTAGACTGCCTCCCTGTACCTGCCTTATTGGTCCGTTTTTCAGGTGATAGTGAGGGTGTCTGGAATGTGGAATTATATACATCAATCTTTCAAAGACTGTCATTATCATAGATAAAACTGTCAATATACAACTAAAGATAATTCTTTGCTTTATTTGTTACAATAATATTTCCATAAAAAGAATATGAATGGCAGTTAACAATCATGTTTTGGATAATTACTTGTATTTAACACATAAACCAGAGGTATTCAGAAACTTTTACATTCTATAAGACCCTACCAGCTCTTTTTATTTTTACAGACAATTAGTGCTTATTCATCATAAATCAATTTTCCTGAACTATTTTCATTTTTCCTGAACTATTTCCATAATCAGTATAAGTTAAACTACATCAAAGTATGAAGAAATACCTATGTTAAAAAGTAAAAATTTCTGCCAAACAAGTGACAAAAATGAGCCTGGACACCACGAGAAAGACAGAAGCAATAAGAGGGGCAAGATATACTTCATATAATTAATGAAAATAAGGCATCTCCATTATATGGCTGATGAGTAAAAGTGTAAGGATTTCGTACAATACATCAACTAATGATAAATGAACTAACTAGCGAAAATTTTAACTCACTGCGGTGGGACATAAGAGATATCCATTCCCACAATTTGATTCCTTAAAGTCATTTCAAAGCAATTAAAAAATTCTTACCTGCCCTACTGGTGCCATCTTATTGGAGTTGGCATCTGTGAGGTAGTGTCTCCAAGTTGGTGGTGAGCACTCTGAATCACTGTATGCTCCTCCCCCACCCTCCCCACCACCATGACTGCTGCCTTCTCTTCGCCAAAACCTCCGTCTTCGCCGCCCTCGAAACAGTGGGGTGGAAGTCTGGGAGTGATCGGAAGCTAAAGATGAGGAATCCTGCAAAAAATTCATTATTTTTGCTGCATCTACCACAATTCACCATCACCTTTAAAGAATTTCATGTAATATTTCACTTTACTTGAAAGTAAACTAATCACATTAAAAAAAGGATGTTACAGCACCTGCCCCTTTCGGTATCACTAAAATAATGAAAAAACAAGAAAGTCTGATCTGCACCTCATGTATCACATTAAAACACCATCATTAACTTTAGGTATAGTTAAAACTGAATGGCACTGTTAGAATCACCAAACACCACCAAATCCTGATTAATTGTAACATATCAGTCTGTTTGTCAAATATGAGAAAGAACTGAAACCCATGCACTTACAGTAAAAGAAAAATGTTTGGAATAAGAATGCTTGATTCAACAAAAAGTCAGTCCTTGAAAGTACTGTAGACTGGGGAGTCTTTATGAAGCTGTAGTACAATGTACTTTATTATACAGTACAGAATGTACTACATGAATGAATATTTCTTTCCATCTATTAAAATTACTCCATTCCAAATTTAACTGGGTGCATCAGGTCAGGTACAACAGCCCCCATCACATCACTAACATACATTTAAAAGAAAAAGCACAGAATTCCAGGAACTACAACAAAAATAACTCTTATGCCTAATTGCATCCCTCTCTTTAGCAAGGTAAGGTGAGGAACAAATGAATAATGACCTCATTTACACATATATACAGTCCCTGGCTTTCATGGAAAATGAAACAAAACCAGAGGCTACCATCCACTGCCAAGTCCCACAGATTTTTCCACTGTTTACCATGACTGTTTCAAATGCCCTGGTTCAACCCAATGACAACGTGTTGGCCGCCATAATACATCACATCAATCCGATTCATTCTATCAACAGCATGCTTAATATCCTCCTGATTATTCAGGCCCCGATACATTCTTCTTCATCATGTCGTCCCTTATCTCCTAGGGCACCATCTCTCCCTTCCTCCCCTCACTTCTGACACATATATCCATTTAGTCCTATCTTGCTCATCCTCTCCATGTATCAAAACTATTTTAGCACAATCTGGTTGACCCTCTCTGTCAGACTGTGGTTACCAAGACAACTCACAACTCTCTCTCTCATCCCTTACATCATCATCCTTTCACAACACTACAACCAGTCTTAGGCATTTCACTTCTGATGCATCCAAACACTTCCCTTCTTTGCTCTCACAGACACTGACCTCTCTCTCCTTCTGCATACTTCTTTATGTCACCCAAGATTCTAAATCACTCTTCCACCTAATGACTTATTTCAAACCACATGGTGCCATCTGCTGCCACATTCACTTTGAAGTACAGAAAGCACTCCACTTCTGCCATGCCCTCCCAGCTTAAACTTACACTCAAACAATCATGTCTCTCCTCTTGTTGCACATTACCCTACTTTTGTTCACATTTACATTCAACTTTTTCCTCATACACACTCTCCCAAACTATCAAACTGTTGTACCAAGAATAATGAGTATGCTAGATCAAAGTCCAATATTGTCCAGCAAACCAAGTGATAAAAAACCATAATGTGTGGAAATAACAAAAAAACATGCAGATGTGAAATTTAGCTTTGCCTGAAAGTACAACTTTTCCTTCTCTTTGAAAACATCATTGATACATCCCATCCCTAAGAAGGGTAACCATAATGACCCCTCTAACTATCATCCTATGGCTCTGATATCTACCATTTCCAAAGTCTTTGAATCCCTCTTCAACTCCCATATCCTTAAACACCTTGAAAATCACAACCTTTTCTCTGATCACCAGTATGGCTTCCATAAGGGGAGATCCACTGGTAATATTCTTTCCTATCTTACTAATGTCTGGTCATCATCCCTGAAAGGCTTTGGGGACTCATGTGTAGTTGCCTTTGACATATCTAAGGCTTTTGGCAAGGTGTGGCATTGGGGTCTCATTTCTAAGCTCCTCTCTTTTGGCTTACCTCCCTCACTTTGCTCCTTCATATCTAGCTTTCTCTCTGGCCAATCTATCTCTGTGGTTGTTAATGGATCAGCCTCTCCCCTTTTCTCCATCAACAGCAGTGTCCCTCAAGGTTTTGTCCCATCCCCTACACTTTTTCTCCTTTTTTTTTTTCAACAATTTCCTCTCCTCCACAAATAATCCAATACACTCATAAGCTAGTGACTCAACACAGCATCCAACCACATCCTTCAAGTATGCTCCCTCTTCTCTCACTCGATTTGCATCTCACCTTGACACTGCTTCCACTATAAACTCAGACTTGGACAGGATATCTCAGTGGGGTATATAAAATCTTGTTAAGTTTAATGCCTACAAAACTCAATTTCTACTATCTCTCCATTGAAAACTCCTCACAACTCTTGTCTCTCCTTTGACGGTTCTGTAATTCCATCTCAATGAACATACTTGGTATTACTGTAACATCCACTCTTTCTTGGAAACCCCACATTACAGGAATAGATAAGTCCGCCTCTAAGAAGCTGGGTATCATGTTTAGATGTCGAAACTTCTCTTCTGAACAGTTGCTCTGTTTATACAAGGGACTGATTCGTCCTTGTATGGAGTACTCTCACATATGGGGTGGTTCTAGCTCTGTATGCTAACTTGACAGAGGACTCGCAAGCAATCCGACTTATAAAGTGTCCCAGGCTAACTTCCAAATTTGACCCCCTTGCCCTACACCGCAATGCTGGTTCACTTTTCCTCTTCTATAGGTATTACTTTGGTTTCTGCTCCCAAGAGCTGGCTGCTTGTGTGATCCCACCA
This sequence comes from Panulirus guttatus, assembly GCA_032361385.1. Lineage (NCBI taxonomy): Eukaryota > Metazoa > Arthropoda > Malacostraca > Decapoda > Palinuridae > Panulirus > Panulirus guttatus. The sequence continues at coordinate 9,989 of JAUUDW010633602.1, forward strand.
CTAGCTAGACCACACAATAATCGGCAAGCTGCTGCAGCACATGATTATTGCGTGGCCATCAGTACCTCAAGGGTGGGTTGTTTTGATACCTGCTTCTTTCCCAACACATCAAGCTTTGGAACTCTCTATCTTCTTGTGTTTTTCCCAACAACTATGATCTGGCACATTTCAAAAGACAGGTTTTTCACTTCCTCCAAAATTTGTAAATATTTTCCCCTGCCTTTTCTTTTTCATTTCATAATTCTGTATATTTCAATTAAGGACCGGCCTTGATGTGGACTTTTGTCCATGACTCGAGCCTTCAACATAAAAAAAAGTGATCTTTCTAAGTAGGATTAAAACTGAAATACACAGTAAAGTTTATAATCCAATAGTATAGCCTGGATAGCATGTGCAGATCTATGTAAGAATGTACAATCTGGATGTATCATAAAAGGTGAGCTTAAGATCAATATATGGGTAATCATGCAGTGATTTAAAAAAACAAGAACAGAAATGAGTAAAATTTAGAAAAAAAAAAACATGTACAGAAATGAGTTAAGGATGTACATACAGATGTAAGAATAGAAGTCATGGTTCCATTTCTGAACTTAAAGCCTAAAATCAGTGAACTGAAACGCTGTAAAATAGTTGTGCATGGAAAGTAGGGTTTGGGATATACATATGAATGCTTGGAAATAAAAAAAAAAATGCCTCCATCTTTCGTGAAAATAACAGGAAATTCATATTCCTTACCAACTAACATCAGTTTGTTTTGAAATACTGATTTATTCTTGCTTTAATCTGTTGGCAAAAACCTGCCACGTGTTGACTTAAGAACTGACAAAACATCAACAAAATTCCATAAGGGTTAATAAATAAGAATGTCAGAAGGAAAAGCTCGTTGTATGTGTTGGCGTAAGTGATTTAATTTAATTTCTGAACATGAGGCAAGGACAACCAAAATGACTAACCTCATTCATAAAAATTTCATGAATAAAGACAATGATCAGCTACTTAAATTGAGGATATGTAAACAAATGTACAAACATATTGTTACGCAGCCTCCCCCTCGCCGAGCTCACTTCACCGAGGGTCAAGGCTTGTCAGGATACCCTCTTCACAAGGTCGAAGGGGGCGGTAGCAATTTTTCCTACCTCATACACTGATTTATGGGTCCGGTGGCACTCAGTAACGATGAACTCACTTAATGGGGAAGGA
>JAUUDW010633612.1:0-11188 GCA_032361385.1 Panulirus guttatus
TATATACATACATTAAGAGTCTAGAAATGTTCCAAATACTACGGAATTACGACAGTATAAAATTCGGGATTTTTTTTTTTTAAGATAGAGATTTAATGACTACAGATGACGGTTGAGCATTAAAAGGGAAGGAGATGGAATAGCAATGAGGCAAAAGATCTTTCTCCCGTCGAGATGGAAGGACAGTGGAATAGATTACCACGAGATGTGGTGAACGCGAAGACGAATAACGCCTTCAGATCAAGGCAAGATAAATACTGGTATCTCTTATCAGTAATTACGCCTGTTTCAGGAAAGTTAAAAAAAAAGAAATCTTAATCTTTGGATATTGATTTATTTTTCGTTTCAGATTTAGGCAGAAACCCTGTGCAGTTCCAGCAGGGGAGTTTTTCCAATTCGTACTTTCCTATAGAACTTCCGTGGCTGTATACCCGTCCATAGATCACGGAATTCCTCACCTCACTCTGGCTGTTGTGCCGTAGTTAGCGGTGGGTGAGACTGAACATTCCGTTTGACTCTCCTGTCTCTACCGTAAGCAAGTTCATTACCGCAGAGAACCTCGTCATGGTGGACCCACCAGGTTCTTCTGTGTTATCTGTTCTTCCTCTGTTACTCAGGTGTGAATCAAGGCTCCTCCAGTGTGACAGAGAAAGACTAGCGGGTTCATACTCCCGTGGTGTAGGGATTAGCGTTCCTGACCGTGACGCATTCACGGGCTACTCAGGGTCGAGCGCATAGGTTCGAATCCTTGTTGCTGCGGCAGTCGGTCCACAGTCAACCCAGCTGTTCATCCACCCCTAGGGCTTGGTCGATAAAATGAGTACCTGGCTCATGCTAGGGTATATATATATGTATAGCGTTAATGGGATGGCCTTGATTAGAGCTTCAGTTGCCCGTGCCGTCTCAGCTAACATAAAAAACAAAAAATCCTATGTATGTGGCCAGCTTCCTAAATACTGCAGGAGCCCCATAGAAGGGGATCCTGGGGAAGGAATATAAAAGTAAAGGAATGCAAGTATCCTAAAGTATTGATGATGGCCTACATATAATACTCTACCTTTAATAAACTAAATACAAATAAAAAAAGAAGAAGGTTACTGATCCAAGGGATAGAAAAAGCTGTTCTGGTTGCAAGCAATAGGCTCAGTGATGTCATGGTATCAAATAGAATTGTGCATGGGCTGCTTGCAGCGGGGACCAAGTGGGTCAATAGCAACATTCCTGTGGCAGTCTCTGACCGGTCAAGGTTAGGTCTGAAGTGAGCAAGCTTCCAATGCCACAGTTGGGTCGTTAGCAAAGGGTGAAAAATTGTGGGTGTGTCATTACAAGCAGAACTAAGGGTTGGAAAGTCCTAACCCTGGTTACATTTTAGATATCCAATAGAATGTCTTTCATACTTGCAGGACAGATCACAGAGAGTTAAAAGTTATTTCTTTATATTGGTGGGAAACTTTTACATTCAAACTAAGTCCATTATATAATTTTACGGGATCCTTCTGCTGTACTGTCCCATCTCCATATTTATGGAATAGGAATGAAGGGTATTATTACTACCCTTCAGTAAATAACATCATCATAGACCATTAGGCCTTATGTTACCTGGCTGTCCCATGTACTCCTGTATATTTTGCAAACCACATGCCCGTATGCTGTGTCATCTCTTTGTTGAGATTTGGTGCCCTTTACACCATATTCAATCATGGGTTTGCCTTAATGTAAATCTTGACTTTCAGGAAGGTAGGGTTAGGTTTTCAAAAGTTTTGTTGATTTTTTTTTAACAAGCATACTAACTGCTGAAGGCTCACAGGTGTGAAGAGATGCATTTAAGTTAGCATCAAATTTAAACTCTCCTAATCTGCTTCTTGAGTATGAAATAGTTATTCACTTCCATCTGAGCCTTCTTGCTCTTCTGTATGCCAGGCCTATGGCAATTATTATCTTGTGTGAAAAAAATAAATCTGTAAAGTATGACTTGTCAAGGTATTATTTCCTTGCTTGTAAACCTATGATATTAGCATTTGAAAACATGGGAAGAAATGCCCATTGATCAGTTTTTGTATACATTTATTTATTCAATTTCCCTCCCTGTGGAAGCCTTGGCACACCTTTGTTGAGAGGTCTACCTAATGATATCAGGAGGACAAAGCAGTTGCTTGCTCTTAAATCTTCTTGTAAGAAATGTATTTCTTATTGCTACTCCTACTGTAGTGTCATTATCTCGTATCACCGTATAGATTACTTGGTGTACATGAAGCAAAGTATCTGATGACCATTTCTTCAACTCTGATTGTTATTTCATCTTGTCTTGAATAGGTTTTATGGTTAGTTACCCTAATCCACACCTTTCAAAAACCATCCTGACTCACTTATTAAACTGGTTTTAAAGGATTTGTCATAAAAACCTTAAAAACCAAATTATGTTACTGATACTCAAGTTATGATATTATATGCTGTATGATGATGATTTTTGCTATTTTCCAGGATAAGTTCACTTTATGCAGCTAACAGTTGACATGCAGCTACCCCGTCAAGATGCACGAACTCTTTACACAAGTTCTCTCGCACAAGGATCTCTCAAAAGTTAGTTCTATAGCCTTTTATTGCATATAGAGGGAGTGTGTAAAAGTAGAAAGCTGAGAATTAATGCAATTAAAAGTAAGTTCACAAAGTTTAGCAAGGAAGAGAGCCAGGTTTGTTGGAGTGTGAGTCTGAATGGAGAGGACCTTGAGAAAGTGAAGTGGTTCAGATACCTGGGAGTGCACATGGTAGGGGATGGAGTCACAGGGGCAGAAATGGATGGTTGTGGGGACTAAGCCCATGTTGCATTAGGCAGTGTGCATCTTTGATGGTCTCAGCTGTGTTGTTTGGATGTGAGACATGGGCCTTAGATCAGAAAGTATGGAAGATGATAAGTGTATTGGAAATGATAACCTTGAGGACAGTTTGTGGTGTGAAGAGGGTCAGTTAAGTGAGGAATGATTAGGTAAGTTAGAGGTGTGGCAGTAAGAAGTATGTGCTGAAATGGTTTGGACATACAGAGTGGCTGACCTTGATGGTATACACGTCCAAGGTTGCCAAGAGCTGATGTGGGCCCTGCCCTGGATATAGGTTGGCATACCTTCCCCAAGGGTCCTCTGGGAGAGGGAGTAGGGGGCTCCATGCCATGAAGGATGGTAAGATGAACACAGATGATAGTTTCCGTAAAATATAAGTTTATTACTAATTTTTTCTGTAATTCTAATAATTATTTCATCGACATTTCTGGATTTCATCTCCCTTCTTCCAGGCCCAAGGGAGTTTGCTTAGTTGTCCCCATTCTCTTGATAGGTCTCTATGCGTCAGAAGTGATAGTGATATTAAAAATGATAATGATGATAGTATTGATATTAATATAATCATGATGATAGAAATAATGATGGTGATTATGTTAATAATGATAATGATAAAGTGTAAAACTATCAGATTTTTCTCTCCTTTTCCAGTCTGTCCTGCAAACAGTGAGACATGTCTTGGATTCTAAGAGGATTGGGGATTTCTAATACCCCATGTAAATAGTGGGTTAGTGCTAGTTTTCTCTACCCATTGCTAACTGGTATCCCATGGTTGGAGCAATTCGCTCCTTGTTGGACTACCTTCAGCTAATCAGAGCCGACTGCAGTGATGAGGTTGCTGAACTACTTACTCCAGTGGCTCATAATTGTGTTAGATTATGTGTAGAATGGACATTTTCCGCCTCGTTTTGTTTTTTCCTATCTTCCTTGGATAGGTTTTTATTTTTCATAGCTTTTTTGTGGTAAGATTTGTTGGTAAGATTTATAGGGTGTTCATATTTGAATCTGCAAGTATCATTTACCAAGTAATTATCATTGCTATATTTACTTTTGGTCCCCCTCCTTATTGTCTTTATTTTCTCTTGCAGTTGGTATTTCCTTGTGTTTGGATTATATTTCTGGTTCTGTTGAAGGCCTTATTGTATGGGTCTCAGGTTGGGGGATTTACTTTAGAGATAGAGACTGGAATGGTATCTCTGTTGGCAATGATACTGTTTTGAACCACAGGGGAATACCAGCTTGGTAATAGTTGTTAATTGGTCGTCACTATATTTTGTGGTTTTTCCCTCTTGGCCTCTGTTGCTGTTTTTGGGAACAAGTAGCTCCCACATCTCAGTCATGGAAACTTGATTTGTTACAGAATCAGAGAATTGAGTGCAACTTGTGGACAAAATCACTGCCCCGAGCACAGTGGGTAAGTTGAATCATTGACCCATGATATTTGGCAAGTCTTGTTCATTAGCAAGTGCAGCACCATGATAGATTCGGGGCTCTGAGGTGCCCCAAAGACTGAAAATTCAGGTAACTCCATAGGTTTTTAGAACGGTCATCGAGTGGAACTTCGCCAGGGGGCACCATTGGTTTTGGCTTCTTTACCCTCATTACCCTTTTATCTTTGCTTCTTAAAAGACTTCTTCAAGAAATTAATACTTTTTGATGGTAAAATCTTTTGTAATCTTTTCAGAATCAAAGTCTTTCGAGGGGAACATTCATTTTTCCGAATAAGAATTTTTGAAACTCCTTATGGCAAGGATCATCTCTATTTGGATTAAAAAAACTCCTCATACTGGATCAATGAGGAGGATATCCTCTACTTTAGCTGTTTTTAGATACCTTAGTTTTGGAGAAATCAACAGAAGAGGCCTTTGGCTATTGTCTTACACCCTTGTCAGATTTTTTTTTTTTAGTTCAGACATGGTGAATCTACCTTTTGTGTCATGGGATTCCATCTTCAGGAATGTCAGTTGCTGATGTGGCTCTGGATATCATGTAGAAGGTATTCATTTCTGCTTTTGGATTTTATCTCTATACCTGAATGTTTTTTCTTTAAACCCTTATCCTTCATGTGGATATGCTCACATTCTAGTAGGACAAACCTGCAGGGGAGAGAAATGAATGTTTTGAAGTTTGGAAATCCCTTTTTCTCCAAGGAGGTGTCCTTTGGGTAATTTTCTTATTTCCCTATCTTGCTTTGCCATTCTGGCTCTATTTTCAAAAAGCTTTTTCTTTACCATTGGTGACTGCCTTCAGGTTGATGCTTATGATTTAGAGGTAATGAGCTGCTAAGTGGATTAGTCCTTTAGTGTGAGTGGGTTGGTGACATATTCACTGTGGAACCTGATTGGTCGAAAGCATGCCTGAAATGAGCAAGCTGCCACTACCATGGGGTAGTGGTTAGTTACAGGTATAGAAAACTAGTACTACGTCTACATTAAGACAGGCTGTTGAAAAGCCCAAACTTCCTAAATATCCAAGAGATATCTCACTGCTCAGTGGACACTGCTTTGGAGAGAAAATATTTCTCAAACTCCAAATCCTACATTCTTAATTTGTATCTTGGATAATAACATTTTCTCCTAAGACTGGTGTGTTTTTTCTTACAGGCTGGTGACCTATTCAATGTGGCTGACCATGTGATTGTTAATGATCTTACAGATGTTGTAAATAAGATTCTGGATATTGCAAGTTTACCAGAGTATACAAGGAATGATAATGACCAGAGTGTTGTCGAAATTTGCATTACTCGTGTTACATCTGCTATCAGGTAAGGAATAATCTATTTCTGTAAAACTTACATATACCTTATGGTGATTGAAGGGGTCATCTACCCCTTGAGCTCAGCAGACGCCAAGCTGCTGTGTTCTGTAGGTCAGTTAGGCTGCTAGAACCACCATATCCTGGCTGGTCTGATACACTTTTTATATACTTCTTAATTTCTTGTAACAGAATTCCCTTCTTGAAGGCTTTTTTTTGCAACATTTAGGAAGCTGGCAACAACCACTTGGCAGGACTGCAGGTTGGTAAGTGTGATGGTGTCTGTATGTCTGTGCAAATAGTACAGGACATTTGAGGAGTAAATGTTATGTGTTTTCAGTTTGGAAGTTGCATCTTGGGGAAGAGGGGTCTTGTGATGTGATGAATCAATGTTCATAGAGGTGGAGAGATGATGTCCAAAGCACGGTCAAGAAAGCATAACGTGTACATTCCTAAAGAGTTTGGTTTCAGATGAGTGTACGTATGTCTGGTGGAGTGGAATGTAGAGCTGTGTTGGGAGGATGGTTGTTTAGTGCTTGTTAAGTCATTACATTGTGTGGAAATGAGCTGTTTGAGAACAGTATGTGGTGTGACTAGATGGAATGAAGAAAGAAATGAAAGGGTGTATGAGAGATGTGCTATGGCAAGGAATGCAAAGGGAGTGAATTGTGGAGTGATAGAATGGATGAAACGTAATGCTTTGAGATGGTTTGGGCATATGGAAAGAATACAAGACTGGGAGTTTACAAGGAGAGTGTATGTTAGTACAGTTAAAGAGGTTGGTGTGAGTGGAAGACCACCTGTGACAACATGGGCAAATAGGGGGAGGAATACTGGAGGGAGAGAAACAGAGACTTTTGCTGTGACCATCCCTTGATGGGAGTTCCCGGAGGGAATGGGCGACAGAGATATAGATAGATAGATACAGTGTTTGTGTTTTGATAGTGTCATGTTTATTAAGGGAAGGGGTATCTGTAAGTATAGGTTGTTGAAGTGTGAAGCAGAGGTAAGCTTTTTATTTCTGCATGGGGGTTTCTAGTTAGTTAGTTTGTACTTTGGGTGGGAAGGGTCTTATACTTTTGTAAAGAATGTAGTGCTAAACATATTTAGATGAGATGGTATGAAAATAAGTTAGTTTCGTTGTGTAGGTGGTGAATGTTTGTTATTGCTAGAAATCTGGTGATTGTTTTGAGTGCTCTGTTTTGTGTGGTTTGTTGATTTTTCAGATTTGATTTTGACAGGGTATTCTCGTGATTGAGATTTGTAGATGATACAATCAGAGCAATTGATCAGCTCAGAAAAAAATCAATTCTGGGACCAGATGACATCCCAGCCACCTTCCTCAGCAAGTAAAAAACAGTATTAGTGAAAACTGATTTTTTTTTTTTTTTGTGAGACAAGGTCTGGATGAAAGGCAAACTGCAATTATTCACAAGTGCCATATGTAAAACTAATACACAAAGGAGGATCCAAGCTAATATCTAAATAGTACATCCATTCCTTGATTTATGAGTGGGTTGTGTTCATTTAAAACTTCTCAAATCAAAATATTCTAAAATGATATTCATTTCTCCATTGACTCCAATATAAAATGAGAGATATCTTCCTTTAGTAGAGAATATGTTTCCAAAATGGAATGAATGTCACAGGACACCTATTTGGAGATTAGTTTTAAGTTATGGGAAACACAGAATACATTGTAGATATTAATAAGATTAGCTTATATGACATTTGATGTACAAAATTTCAAAACAAAGTGATTTATTGATATCAGTAGGACTCATTCATTAGTTTTCTATGAATTTTCATGTCGCTGGCACAGCTACCAGATGCTTGGTTTATACTGCTCATTTTAGAAAGTTTATGATACAATTCAAACAAGAAAGCCTTTAAAATATTTGCTGAGATATTCATAACTGTGAAGTTTATGTTGCAAATCAAGCCAGTGGATCATTTCTATCTATTTGTATCTGCAGAATATGATATTGTAAATAACGCCTTTATAAATTAGGGGAAGGGTGTAAAGGCCAATTAGTTTGCCATGACATGCAGTGAATGTCTTTGAAAGCCAACATGGATTTGTGCCAAGAAAAAGCATTCCCACCCAATTATTCGCTCATGACAATGATGTGCATGAAAGTTGAATATGAGGAAAGAGAATAGTCACCTTTTCTTGATATCACAGAGGCATTTGGCAAAGTAAGCCACAGAATTAGACAAGTAAACTTACTCTAGTGATACAAAACATTAAAAATAAGATAGGAAGATGGATTACAAAAATTTTAATTAACATAAAGAAGTAACAAATAGAACTATGTTTGATGAAGATTTCATGTCCAGTTTTCCACAAGTAATGGTTTTAACGTTATTTTTACCACTGAGAGGGTTGAGTTTGTTGATTAGCATTCAAAGTTCTCTAAACCTTTAGTTTAAATATGAAAAAATGCCTTTGACCGTGGCTGCAGCTACTCAAGATTTTTAATATGCCCTCAGGCAAATTTCAGTAAGTGTTAAAAGATTCTATTGAATTTTTATCCTTCCATTTAATGGAGCTTTTTTGCTAAAGAAATAAGATATATTTATCAGTATAGTAACAAGTTACTTATGTGAGAGATGTGATTATTAGATGAATAAATGTTCAGTCTACAACACTGTCAAGAGTAGGAAGCATGCCCCAACTGCATATTATAGCCAAGTCCCATTATGTACTCATGTTATAATTCCCAATGATTTGTGTTACATTATTTTGCTGATGATACAATACTGGTGGTAGATTTGAGTGAGAAACTGCAGAAGTTGGTGATTGAATTTGGGTGAGAGTGTGAAAGTTGAGAGTGAATGTGAAAAGAGCAAGGTTATTAGATTTAGCAGGGTTGAGCATCAGGGTAGTTGGGATGTGAGTTTGAATGGAAAAAATTGGAGGAGGTGAAGTGTTTAGAGATCTGGGAGTGGATATGGCAGAATAGAACCAGGGAAGAGGAATTGATTCATTGGGTGGGGGAGGGGTTGAAGGTTCTAGAAGCACTGAAAAATGTGTGGAAAGAGAGAACACTATCTGGAAGGGCAAAAACGGGTATGTTTGAAGGAATGATAGTCTGAGCAATATTATATGGATCCGAGGCTTGAGCTGTAGATTAGGCTTTGCGGAGAAGGGCGGATGTGCTGGAAATGAAATGTTTGAGGACAATATGTGGTTTGATCGAGTAAGTAATGGAAGTGGTTTGGACTTATGGAGGGAATGAGTTAGGAACGGTTGACAAATAGGATATATGTATCAGAAGTGGAGGGAACAAGGAAAACAGGCCGACCAAATTGTAGGTGGATGGATGGAGTGAAAAAGATTTTGAGTGATCAGGGCACTGACATGCAGGAGGATGAAAGGTGTGCATGGGATAGAGTGAATTGGAACAATGTGGCATACTGGGGTTGATGTGCTGTCAGTGGACGAACCAGAGCATGTGAAGTGTCTGGGACAAACCATGGAAAGGTCTTTGGGGCCTGGTTGTGGATAGGGAGCTGTGGTTTTGGAGCATTGTACATGACAGCTACAAGATGGATATGAGCATATGTGGCCTTTCTTCGTTTGTTTCTGGTGCTACCATGCTAATGCAGGAAATAGCGCTCAAGTATGGGAAAAAATACATTCTATATTTAAATAAATCTCTTTACATTATTTATATATATTTTTTTTGCTGCTTGGCCAGTGCAAAAATGATGAAGTACCTCCACAGCATTTTCATAGTTGCTGAGAGCTGAATTGAAAAAAATATGGGCAAAGGAAGTGGAAATATTCATTAAGTTGCCAGTAGTTGCTTCTTGACTCAGTATTTATGTGTATACCATGCCCAGGATTTTTGAATGCCCTAAATCATATATGGCACACTTGTAGTCAACTGCTGGAGGTATTCTGTGGCATATATGGGACTTAAGCAGTCAGTGCATTGATGAGAGTGGTTTTGCTCAGTTCCCTCCCTGGAAGGTTCTTGATATACAAATTTGCAAGGACTGGATGAAAACAACTAAGAGCAACACTTTTCTTGTAATAACAAAAAGTAAACTTTTTCAGCATAATACCATTTGTGCAACCAGAATTGAAATTTTAACTAATGGCTCATAATGTGATGAAGATGTAGGCTTTGCTGTAATTACTGAAGGGGAATCTCATATAGCAAAACTACTGTGAGAATCCTCTACATTTACGTCAGAACTGTAGAACATTTAGGCTCTGCTCCAAGCTGTAGTGCACTATGCCCCAGTGCATCCCATAGTTCAAAAAGTCCAAGACTAGATTGTAAAAATTCATTCATAGCATGAGAAAGTAGACTTTTGCTGGCATCCAGGACTGTTGTTAGGCATATGCTTTTTTCATACATGTCTGCTATTTCCTGCATTAGTGAGTTAGCACCAGGAACAGGTGAAGAAAGGTCAAGACTTTTTCGTGGTTTATCGTGACTGCTTCACATGCCTTGGTTTAGTCCATTGACAGCATGTTGCCCCTTGTGTACTACATTATTCAAATATTCCTTATTAAAGGTAGCAGCATGTTGTTCATTTCAGAATTTATGACTGTTAATAAGTTTTATGTATTTTTTTAGGGAAACAGGGAGTATTGAACAGCATGCAGAAGCATTGGTGGCTCTCTTGCAGACATGCCTCAACCACAACCTTCGACCATCCTCCCGTGATCATGACCCTCCACATGCCAAGATTGCCTCAGATGTTGTGTCCTGTATCTTCCTGGTTAGACAGAATTTTTCATTCTTTTAGTGTCAAAATGCTGAGCATATAGAAAGTTTTTGTATGAATGGTTCAATTTGCTTGAATATAACATTTATTCTCTTTGAGCTTGATTTCTTTTCTTGTAATGATTTGGTTTAGCATTTTACTGTGCCCAAGGACAAAGTTTGATTGTGTTCAACAATTTATTGACAAGTAATCTACAGGTAGAAGAATGCACCTGTAAATGGGACATCAGGATTAGTAGTTATTTGTTATACTGGAATTCATAGGTCTTTGGGATAATGTTGTCTTAGAAAGTTAAGATATACAGAGTAATTGAAAATACATTACGATGAAAACAGTGAAGTTCTGTAAAGCATAAAAAGGTTAATAGTAATCAACTAATAGATAGATATAGGCATTTTTTTTTTTAAATGGTAATCATAGAAATTGTTACTACAAGTATATTGCCTAATGATGTCACTTTGCACAACCAGAAATTTTCACTAATACTTTCTTATCGTTGCCATTGATCCATCAACTTTGGATTGAATGGAAAAGGTCGTTTGTTAAAGTGTTTGGAGAAGGATCTTTTAATGTCACCCTTCTTTGATTAACTCACATAGTTGTATGCTTTTAATCTGTGTGTGGAGGTATGAATGAAGGTAAAAGGTAGCATGTTTTAGATAGGTAGAAAAGAAACCAAGAGGTAGCTAGTTAGGTTGGTGGAAAGGACAGTAAGTATTGATAAGTAAACAGATGAAAAGATAATGATTGAGATATATAGATTACACAAGAGAGGAAGGTAATAATTTTTTTTCTAAAATTGTTGGACTCCCTATTAATACATATCTTTGAATATTAATGAAAAGGGTGGATTCATA